>JXCR01082586.1:168382-200952 GCA_002079205.1 Phalaenopsis hybrid cultivar
AATCTAATTTAATAATTTTTATTCTATTTTCTTAATTAATACTTTAAATTGATTATAAATCTTTGTAGCCTTGTAGTCAATTATTTTTTAAAAAATACTACTCATCATATATATATATATATATATATATATATATATATATATATATATATATATATATATATATATTAAAGAGCAACTCGTGGCTCCCTACGCGTTAATTTTAGGAAAAAAGAGTTGCAAAGGCGGATGGAAAAAAAGGAACCCCAACTAAAAGCAAAAGAAAATACATGATATTCCTAGAGGTTTCATTTTCGACATTACAACTCCACACAAAAAATACCAAAAAGCATAAAGTTAACGTAAACCCAAAATTACATGTAACCCAAAAAGTATACCGAACAAAAGAAGTGTACCCAAGATCGACATGTATACGGAAACACAAAAAAGGCCGCCGTCGTGGAGGGTAGATGTCAGAGCGAGTCCCCTCGAAGCTAAGCCTTGCGATCTTCCAATCGAGAAATAACAAACTTGGTGATCTCAGCACATAGTAACAAACCATTATATACCGTAGCACAAATCCAAAATCCCGCAATAAAGAGCTGCCTAAAACAAACTACAAAAGAAAATTTTGGCAAGGCAAAATGGATAGTGACCAAAGTAGACTGATTCCATAACAAAAAGTTGCAGCATAGAGGACACCAAATCTCTAGGCGAGTAAGGCAGTAGCCCCAAAAGAAGCCAAAATAAACTTGATACAAATTTTCCAGTAAAGCAAAATGTCCCATTCGAATATAATCATTATAGCATAATAAAAACCTCCAATATATCTTATCAAATCCGCAAGGAGGCAAAGCCAAGCGTCAACCATCAAAACAAATGAATAGAGCAGCCAATATAAGGCTTCATGTAAAATGTAAGAAGATTGCAAGCCATAAAAATCAGTAAAACCACCAGGATACCAAAGCAAATAAATCTTAATTGAAAAATAGGAAAAAAGGCTTAAAGTCCTTAATTGGGGCTGAAGAAGGCCCCTAAAGTCTAATGTAAGGTGTTGAGAGTGAGTCACCATTCAATAGTATCTTTAAATGCGAAGGAGGATGAACCCCATGGAGCAAGATAGTGGCATCCTTACCCTTCCTTGCCAACTAATTTGTCGGTGCATTACCTTCTTGATAAATGAAAGACAATTGAATACTCAAATTATACCTCTCAATAATATCATAAATTCTTCTCATAATACTAAGCAAATCCCATCTAGTCCTATCACCTTTATAGAGCATGTTAATAAGAATTCGAGAATCAGTTTAAAAAATGATATTAGCTAGCTTAAGGCTAGCAACCACTTGTACACCCAATAAAAGCAGCCCAGCCTTTAGCCTCCAGAGGAGAGGAGGCAAGAGTAGGTGAAGCAAAAAAATATTGCCCCAAGTGGTTCCGTAGTACACCACTAGCACCATTCGCACCCGAAAGCCAGCTCCCATCAATATTGAATTTAAAATAGTCAAAAGGAGAGGGTTGCCATCTAAATACAATGGCCGTCCTACCCACCTTCAACTGCATAACATCACAACATATGGCATGACAAGCTCTATTGAAATGAGCAAGAATATAAGAGATAGTAATGGTAAGGGAAAAAATAGAAGTTCCATTTTTGGCCTAATTCCTTGCAACCCATATGAACCAAATCATTACCAAAGGAAATAAAACAGTTTTTTGTCGACCACGGAGGCAGCTCTCCAAATACTTAAATAATGAGCAATAGAAATAAAATGAAGCCATTTAATATGAAAATGATTTCCCAAGGCATTCCATATTTCAACAGCAAAAGGAAAAAGAAAGAAAAGATTAGATGCAGTTTCTTACTCATTCTTGCACAAATAACATTGAGAAGCCAACTTCAAACCTTTCATTTTCAAAATATCATCAAAAGGCAACATGTCAAGAAAGAACCTCCAAAGAAAAAAGGATATAGATGGAGAAAGAAGCTTGTTCCAAATAAAATTCCCCCAATGCCAATCCCTAAAGTGGTAAAGCTTATTATAAAAAAACTTGGTGGGAGAGATAGAAACCATTATTTTCCAGAGCGGAGTATCCTTTAAATGATTTTTATAGGTATTTTTAAAACATTGGCTGCATGCACCTCAATAAGATCATTTAATTTAGCATCATCCCAAATACCTTCAAGCCATAAATCAGAGATAGTCAGATCATTACAAAAACCATGTTATAAAGTGAAGTCATCATCACCCAAACCCCATTCATCATGCCAAAATGAAATTTTCCCTTCTCCAATGTCCCAAAAGATAAATTTCCCTGCCATTGATCTGGCTTTAAGAATAGCTTTCCAAGTCTTGGAGTCACCCAATTTCCAATTAACTAAAGTAGGATGAACATGAGAGCAATATTTGTGATTGAGGAAATTAGCCCAAAGAGAATCATTAGAATGAAACTTGAACCAGAGTTCACACATTTTTATCTTAGAGATTTGATTGAGACTCCACCAGTGATCTTAGGTTTGCAAATCTTATTAAAAGTGGACCAGTGCTTCCTTGAATGACTCGTAGACCAAAGGTAATGATTGAAAAGCCTTTCTAACAGACGTTGAGTACTCCTCTTGAGATTAATGATTTGAAGCGCATACATAGGGATACTCGTTAAAACACTTTTAAGTAATGTAAGACGCCCACCTTTAGAAAGGAAAATATTTCGCCAATCATTAATTTTTGCTTTAATATTATCCACAACATCATCAAATTGAGTTTGCTTCCTACGACTCCTTAATAAATTCAAACCAAGATAAGTAAGAGGAAGTGAAGCTGAATGACAACCAGCAAAGGATACGACCCAAGAAGCTATTGAGCTATTAACGTACTTGCCAAAATAAAGATTACACTTCTCCTTATTAAAATTAAGACCAGAAGTATGTTGAAATTCATCAACGACTTTTATAAGCATCCTAATGGAATTTTTACTCGCATTAGAAAAAAGAATGGAATCATCAGCATAAGCCAAATGACTTACTAAAAAAGTGGATTTTTGGTGAAAATGAGAATGACTCTTCTTCTCTTTCATATCATTGAGTAAACGAGAAAAATAATCAAATTCGATGATGAAAAATGTAGGGGATAAAGGATCACCATGCTTAATTCCTCTTTAAACAGAGAAGAAACCATAAAAATTCTATTGTGGAAGTATGTTAAATGTGCTGTGCCAAATAGGAGCAATTATATTTTTTACCCTTACTAGAGATGCTATAAAGAACATTGACTAATCTATAGTTTGAATAGCCTTGAAGACCGCTTAGGTAGAGAAGCTACCAGCTCTCACTCTAGAGTTCCCTCTTCTCCCTCCACCTGGAGGCTAACATCTCATATCGAAACCTAAAACTATAAATTAAATTGGAGGCTTTAGCCTATCACTCTAAAGTCCTCTAATTCTACACACTTGAAAAGCTTATTTCCCTATTTATTTTCACTCAACTCCATGAACTACATTCTCATTCATGAAATCAATATGTGATTTTAACCATTTGTTTACTAAAACAACACCATCTCAAATCTTGCATGTTCTTACAGTAGGTATCAACATCTTAATTGGCCAAATTAAGAAGTAAATGAAAGGCAAAGTTTCAAATCATCGCAACTTCTTCCAACATTGAAATCTAATACTTCACACAACATCCTTTAAATACTTAATCACTTATCATTTTGAGGAAAAAAACATAAAGAAAACTACTCATAATCCATGGAGAAAACACAACCACACATGAGTTTAAAGATAGAAATCATGCACACAAACAAGAAATCTAGATTAAAACCAAGTGTAGTCACAAAGATAAACACTTATCTCAAATTCTCTCCACCAAATGTCTTGATGTTCCTTTGAATTCTTTTCCTTCACTCACAATACAAACTAAAACTCAAAATCTCACACCAAATGCCTTGAAGTTCCTTTGAATTCTCTTCCTTCAATCATAATATAAACTAAACCTCAAAATAAAAAGAAAGTGGCTACTGAAGGCGGCGGCGGTGGCGGTTGCTTGTATGAATGATGGCTTTAAAATCTGATGGGTGGCTTGTTTCTTCTCTTGGATACTCTAAGTCTTTTATTATAAAAATATAAGGGGTGTCTTGTTATCTCTTAAAAAAGGTCTCTTCATTCAATGAATCTTCTAGAAGTTTCCTCCTCAAAAGCCAATTGAATGAATTTTTGTGTTTATGGGATATTTCCCATGTATTTACTAAGGGTTGCTTCAAACACCTCTTCAAAAATTTATCTAAATTCAATGAATCATAAAATAACTACTTATAGTGCTTAAGCGCGGGGGTACCTAGCACTTAGGCCCGGCTCTCTGGCGCATAGGCGTAAATTTTGGGCGTTTAAGTGTCTCAGTTCATTTTTGTACCTTTCTTCATTTTTGCTCCAAATTTGACCCTTTTTCACTCCTTTTAGCATTTTTCATTCATTTGATTGTACCTGAAAGAAAAACACACAAATACCTTTTGTTAAATTCTAATATAAAAAATTGATATAAAAATGTGTATAAAAACACTATATTTTAGGTATATCTATGACCCCTAGAATGATGTTGCTCATCGTTACTAACAAACTCACCTAAAACCATCAAATAAGAAGTTCTACATTTATCATTGCTATGGTAACAGCAAAGACCTTTAGCTATCTAGTTTGTTAATAATTTAAGGATCCTAATGCAGTTGGGATGCTGGAAAGCCATGGAGATCTTGACTGGGGCTTAATCCCAAAACTTAGGTTAGTTCACACATTTAGGTCCAAGATAATGTAGTTTATTTTTGGGTTTAGGCTTCACCTTCATATAGAAATCCCTCTAACCTATCCTTCCCTTCATCTATTATAAGGCCAAATCCAAATATCAAAACAAACTTTCCAAAATAAACCTTAAAACTATAACTCCAATTTCAAAACTTAAATCAAAAACTTCAAAACCAAATCTCAATTCCATACCTCCCATTTCAAAACCCAAATCTAAATCTTCGATCTTAAATCTCAAATCCAACCCTTTTCAAAACCCTAAATTCCTCGAAGGCACCAACAAAACTCTTAAACTTTCAAAAAAAAAAAGTCAAAACTTTTTTACATGATAAAAACTTTTAAACACAAGAAAAGTAAACTTCAAAAACTTTCAAAATTTAAAATCTAAAAACAACACTTAATATTTTAAAACCTATTTTACAATTTAAAATATTTCAAAACTATAAAAAAGTTTAAGACTTCAAAACTTAAACTATTAAAAATTTAAAATCTCTTTAAGACAAAGACTTAAAAACATTTAAAAGGAATTTTAACTAACTTTAACAAATTTTAACTAAAGTTAACCAAACCTTAATAAATTTATATGAATGTTAACCAACTATGTCTAACCAATTTTAGCAACCCCAACCAGCTTTTATAAACTTCAACTGAACAAACATAAACAAACTAAATAATTAACCTTAAGAAATATTAAACTATTTAAAAATGAACATTTAATAACCTTTAAAACAAAATTAAACAACTTCAAAATAAAAATTTTAAATAAAGTTCAAATAAATTTGCAAATATAATATAAATTTTAGATGAACTTTACGAACCTTCATAATTTAAAATAAATCTTAAACAATTCAATCAAGTCAACTTGACTCTTAAAATATAAATTAAAAGCAACCAACACTGATCTTTAGCTCTAATGAATCAATCCAAATCAACCTTTCTCTAATCCTTTAACTCTACTCAAATCTTTCTAAACTCTGAGTCTATCAATTTAAGTTATCATCTTCAATCTCAGAGGCACATATTAAATAGTCTTACATGAAGATAAGCTAACACATAATTTGAGAGTATTCTCAGGAGTCACAATTCATGAGATGTAATTAAATATGAGAGCTCCTCTTCATAGCGATGCCAAACCCTAGAATGAATAAAATAAACTCTATCTTACACTCATAATATAGGAGAAACCCATAGTTTCATAGATCCATAAGTCATGGTAATTTTTTTTATTCAGGTGATTCAATCCATTCTAATGCAATATTTTTTTGTCACTTAAGGTATTATATTGTTCTTCAAATGTCACATCTGATAATTTATATTGAAATCTTTTGAAATCCTTGTGGATACAAAAATAAAAAATCCCCCACTGATTTTTCTGGAAACTCCACTAGAGATGGTTTATCTCTTCATCTCTATTGTTGGTGTAACTTATTTCTAATGATAATACGTTTACACCCCCATATAGACTCTAATTACCCATCTTTTCATTATCAAACATTTCATTCATCATGTCATGGAATGGATCTACCTATCACACTCCAAGTCCTTAAAATTTTCATTTAAATCTTGTTTAGTGAGTATTCTATATGAATCTATTTTGTTGCATTCAAGCTTTCGTTGATTTTTCTTTCAAATGTGTTCCTTCTTAAATTCACTTAAAATTTGAGATGTGAGGATAGATTCCATATTGATATTTGTTCTTATATCGTTGTTACAAGAATATGTCTTCACCTAAGCTGATTTTGTTACTTCAATATGATGTAGAGTGATCTCACCTTTTCTATAGTAAACCCCTAAGTTGTTGATGAGAAAAAACTCTTGATGGAATTCAACCATAAGTCTAAAGAAGATTTCTTGCCCATAATGAAAAGAGTTACTGGAAGTTCTCCTATTGTGATTGATGTGAGTGTCATTGTTCTTAGGATTTAGAACTCTTATCAAGTAAGTACTCACCGAGTTATATAGTATCTTAAACCCCTAAGTCTATTAAAATGATAGATGATAAATCAGTTGAAGTATTTGGTAAAGTTTGTAATGTTTCATCAACATTTAAAGTTGTTTTTTCCTCTAAGTCTACTTTAATGTTAACTAAAATAGATTTGAGAAATAAAAGTAGGAGACTTTGTGAGAAGTACATTTATGTTGAGAAGAAAATGAAGTTAACCAAGAAGGATGCTCATGAGAGTATATAAGATCTATCTAAAACCTCTCTTATTTCAAGAGGAAATATGTTTCATTCTCTTCTGTAGAATAAGAGAAGAACATGTGTGAAGCTTTCTCAGCTCCATCTCTTTTTGAATATGAGTCTCCTAGCAAAGAAAAGAAGAAACCCCATTACACTCATTTGCACGAATATTTGAGGGGATAGCAAAAAGGAAAAATTATACTATTACAAAAGTTCTTATATCCATATGGCGTATGGTTTCCCAATAAAAGAAGAAGAAAATCATGTAGTATAACAGATCTTTGAGGAAGGAGAATAAATAACAGAAAATTTTTTATGCATAAGTTGAAAAAACATACACATTAGCATGGATATCTTGATCATAGAGCCACCAATATTATTGTATTAATTATGCCTAAGAGGATAAGACATGCACTTACCCAACATTTATCGGTGCATCCTAATGTGTACATAAGTATGCTATTATTTCCCTATAATTTACACATTTTTATGGACGATATTGCACGTTAAATAAATGTACTTTTATGTTTTAATTGCAATAACAATAGGTAATGTATATGAAGAAACATGGAGGGGACTAGGAGAAAAGGAGCTTAATTGAGAACTAGTGATCCACCCCAGCAATTATCACAATAAACTAAATCCATAGTCATAGCACCAGAAACTTCGTCTACTCCCTAACAACTTGATTGACTTCTTAAACTTTGGTTTTCTTGCACACTGAGGTTTCTTAAGCAAGTATACATATCATTTCAGTAATATATGACTCTATTGAGTCTGAATTGTCGTTCCCATAGAGAGTGAGGTAATGAATCCTTTAAGAAAAGTTCTAGTTTACTACCTTTAGGTCTTTGTTTGGAATTGTGATTAGATGAAAATTCTGCCAACTACTCCTACACATCTTCAATTAATTATAATGTTAAAACCCACCTAACTTAATTGGATCAGTGATTATCAAGATATAAAAGTGACCTCTCTCTTGTGATGATATAAGTGATTGTGTAGGAATAAATACTTCACATTGCAAATGTGACGAGTGAAAAATAGGAGCAATTATCTTCTTTACCCTATTCCAAATGCATAAAAAAGTTTGGTTAAACAGGTTTTACTTCCTTAGACCCCAATTTAAACCCATCAAAACCTTTTCCCTATATATTTGCGTTGCCTATAATTTATTTGCACCGTACCCTATAGAACAATGTGAATACTCTAATCATTCCTTCATCACTCATCCATGCCAAAAGGGATCATAGCATATTTTAACAGTTCATATGGCTAATATTAAAATTAAACTAAGCTTTGAAGAATACTCATAAAATTGATATTTAAAGATCAATTCTATAAACATCCTAACATCCCACACATCGAACTTATTCATCATAAGAGAAAGATAAGAAAGATCTACTCACAATGCATGAAGAAAAAACCACAAATCATCATCTTATAACAAAGCAAATCCACTAGAATCATGTTTATAAATAATACAACACAATAGATAACACAGTACTTAGCTTTTCCTTTGAGAAAAGAGATAAACAGTCCTCCCCAAAAGGTTTCCAATGCAATGCAGAGTATATCCCTTTACAAATTTCTCTCCAATCCCTCTCCAATCTCTCTAAGAAAGTCAAAAATACAAAAATCTAGCTCAACACGATGACTCTTCTAACTTCTTAGACTTCCTAAGGCTTCAGGATGTTCAGGAGTGCTCCTCGAACTGCTTATGATGCCCCTTTAACTACCAAAGTTGTGCTAGTATAACTGCAAGTACTGCCCAGGCAGTTTCCAGTGCCTTGGCACCACAAAACTAGCACCTAGGTGTTAGCCTCTTAGTTTTCCTGGGTAGGTTATAGCATTTAGGCACCTAGTAAGCTAGTGCCAAGCCGCTTGGGTGGAGCGCCTAGGCTCCAGTCTGTTGGTCCTCAATTTTCTCCATTTTGCCTCTGCTTCGCTCCATTTTAGCTCCGCTTTGCTCCATGTGTCCAACATGTTATATCTATAAGAAAAACTCAAAAACACCTTTCTTTAAAGTACAATTTCATCCATAAACAAGTGAAAATTATAAAGGAAATTAAGCATGCTTTTGGACACATCAAAATATTCCGAACGTCCTCAAGTAACACTATCATTTTTAAAATTAATTTTATTGATTTGAGGAAGTTGGTGGCACTAAAATTATGAATAATTTTGCCTCAAGAATGTGATAATATAACTTGAGAAAAATTCTAGTAAATCAGTATAGAACTAGACTATAACAGAACCTTGTATTCAATTTCAAAATGCTGATTTTCTATGTACTTCAAAAATCATTGATAATTGTCAAACATAAGATCCTTAGAAAGTATAGAAAATAGAATTAAAGCACTCTATTTATAAAGATTGACTAATACTTTTTGAAACATAAACAAGTTTAGGATTGTAACAAAATCTTTTTCTTTAGAAAGATTCAAGTGAAGCTAATTTTTTATCAGGCTTCTCCTCAAGCTTCTCCCTTAATATATTTTTTTAAAAGGAAGCTTTACCTTAAAGTTATAATGAGTGCCTTCAAGGGTGAAGAAATGCGTTCAAAATAAAATGATTACGAAGTTTAAAATAAGGGAGACCAAGTAGGTTCCCATTTAAGAGAAACAAGAGAGCGGGAGAAGCAATTATGGTAATAAGAGGAATCTCAATACTTACAACTGCCTTAGCTTGCTAATTGGCAGGTCTATTGCCTTTTTTATGAATGAAAAGGTATTGTATGTTAATATAAGAGGCCATTTGATGAATCTTGTGTATCCACTACAAAAGGTGTCAGGGACAATCCATTTTTGTAAGAGAATGCTGACCAATAGTTTGGAATCAGTTTCAACCATCACTTGTTGAATCCTACCTTTGCAAGCAATGTAGATGGCCTAGTAGATAGCAATGGCTTCTGCCTCCAAAACATCGATAGTAGCAGTAGGAGACTAGAAAACAAGGAGACAACTTCATTGAGAGTATTTGAACACAAAACCAATGCCAACATATTTATTAAGAAGACTTCTATCTGTGTTTTCTTTGAGCTAACCAACATCAGGTTTCAACTAACACACTAGTTTGTAGCTAGATTTAAGTTGGGAAGTTCTATTGCCAAGAAGTAGAAGGTTAGGAAAATCTTTCCATTGAGAGAGTTTCATTAAAAATGCAAGACAATTTGAAGCCGCAGTCTTGTAATGTTGCTGTTTATCCTCAAATTGGGATTGATTTCTGGACATCTATACAAACCAAGCCACTACACATGGGATGGTTACTCCTTCCAATAAGATAAATAGTTTGTAACTGCAATTCATTTAACACATTGGTCCAAACTCCCTGAACAAAGCTGTAGTTGAAAAAGAGATGCCCAACAGATTCCTCCTATTGTTTACAGAGCACACAACAAGAGGGGCCTCTCAAGCCCTTCAATTTTAGGATATCATCTATGAAAAGGAGCATGGAGAAAAGTCTCCAGCAAAAGAAAGACATGGAGGGCGAGAGGAATTTTCCCCAAATAGTCCTCCCCCAAGGAGTCTGCAGTCAATGATTATATTGAGAATATATGTATGTAGAGACAGATTGAGCCGAGTTCTTTTTGGTAATAAGTTTTTCCTTCCTAGTAATATATTGTGGAATTTTCACCATGTTCTGAATCAGTTGATTATCCTGGATATTTTGCAATGCTTGAAGGCTCCACTGTCCTCCATTCCAGCAATCAGAACCCTTAAGATTCAAATAAGTAGGTGAAGGATGGACATCAGCCAACTTCCCCTCACCCATCCAATTATTTAGCCAAAAGTTAATGTTACCTTCCCCCATTTCCCAAATAAGAAGATCTTAAGCTTTGTCTTTAATTTTAAGCATTTGAGACCATATTTTTGAATCTCCTAGCTTAGTAGAAATAAGTGATGGATGTGAATCCCTACAGTATTTTCCTTTTAGAAATTGAGCCCAAAATGACGATTGGGACCTAAAATGTATCCATAGTTTACAAAAGTTGATATGGTACAAATGATTGAAGCTTCTAAAGCTAAGACCTCCATTCTCCATAGGTTTGCATAAGGTGTTCCAGTGAGTCCAATGCATCTGATTCCTTTGGCCATACCAAAGGAACCTGTTAAAAATTCTCTCCATCAGAAGTTGGGTGCTCTTCTTCAAAGTGCCCATCTGAAGAATGTATGAAGGGAAAGCAGCTAAGATATGTTTGAGGAGAGTTATTTTTCCACCATTAGATAGGAAGGAATTGGTCCAGTAGAGAAGTTGTTTATGTATTTTGGGAACTGATACACCTAAAATATATAGTATTTTTAGACACATTTTAATACCTATTTTTGAAATATTGCACTTTAATGGAAGGTATTTTTGTGTTTTTTGTATAGATACAAGTAAAAAAGGAAAAAAAATTCTTAAATGAGTGAAAAAGGATCAAATTTGGAGCAAAAAGGTGAAAAATTGTGCAAAAGAGTTTTGGCGCCTAAGCGCTATATTCGACGCTTAAGCACCGGTTAAGTAGAGAAGTCCATCCCTAAGCGTCAAGACCCTACACTTAAGCGCCAGTGGCAGTTACTAAATGAGTAAAATCGGTTTTCACAAATTTTGAAGAGTTTTTTGAGGCACCCATTAGCTTAATAAGTGGTTGTAACCACAATGGACGAAAATTATCATGAAAGAATGCGTCTCTTGGGCAAATACATCGAATCAAGATACATTTTGAAGAGATCCCAAGACACCTATTGGAAAATTATAAAAGAAAGAAGAGAGGACTTAGAAAAAAAGTCCTAAAAATATTGGCAAGTTTTGCAAGTTTTTCTCTGGGGAGTTAGTTCAGAGAGGTTTTTAGGAACCACTTTTTATTAACTTTATCCTTTTTGTTATTTTGTTTTTGGTGATTGTAAAAGAGAAGAGATTCAAAGGAACTTCAAGAGTTTGGTGGAGGACTTGAGATAAATTTTTATCNAAGAGTTTCTTAGAGACTTGATTTCTGGATGAAATATGGGATTACTACCCCACCACAATTGTGTTTGGGATATGATGTGAATGACCTTTCAAGATTAAGTGCCCCCCTAGTTGGAATTAGTTCTCACAGAGTTAATGTTTGAATGGGATGTAGGAAGACTACCACACCACAATCGTACCTAATATTTTTCTATGAACAATATTTTGTGACTATAATGAAGGTTGCCCCTATTTTGGAATTGATTCTCACTGACTTGATGCATGAATAAGATGCGAGAAAATTATCCTGCTATAATCGTGCCCATAATGTTGAAATGAATGACCTTTCAAGATTATAATGAAGATTGATTCGCTCCCCACATCAAATAATGCTTCAAAAATCATCTTTTAATGACCTTACCCTTGATGAATCCCAAAGTGATGAGTGGAGACTTTGAAAATCCTTTAATTTATAATGAATTACTTTACAAACAATTTGAAAAGCTCATTACATGCATGAAAGATCCACCTGGAATTGGATAAAAATAAGTAAGCACTTAGCAATTAAGATTAATGGAGAGAACTTGATGAAAGAGTACATTTGAAGCTAATTATACTTGTAAGATGGTTGAGACATCTGATACACCTAAAATATATAGTATTTATAGACGTATTTTTATACCTATTTTTGAGATATTGTGTTTTAATGGAAGGTATTTGTGTGTTTTTCTTTCAGGTACAGGTAAAAAAAATAAAAAATGCTTAAAGGAGTGAAAAAGAATCAAATTTGAAGCAAATAGGAGAAAATTGGGCAAGAGTGTTTTGGCGCCTAAGCGTCAGATCCGATGCTTAAGCGCCTGTTAAACAGAGAAGGCCGCGCCTAAGCGCTAGAGGCCCCGCGTTTAAGCGTCAGTGGCAGTTATTGGATGAGTAAATTCGGTTTTTGTGAATTTTGAAGAGATTTTTGAGGCATCCATTGAATTAATAGGTGGTTACAGCCACCATAGACAAAAAATATTGTGAAAGGAGGCATCTCTTAGAGAAATACATTAAATCAAGATATATTTTGAAGAGATATCAAAGCATCTTTTGAAGATTTATAAAAGAATGAAGATCGAGTCTTTGAAAGTGTGCTTGAAAAGATAAAGTTATGAAAGTTTTTGAATTGGGGAGTTAGTTTGGAGAGATCTTCAGGCACCACATATTTATTTTATCTTTTTTTATTTTAGTTTTTATATTGAGAGTGTTGTAAAAGAGAAGAAATTCAAAGAAATTTTAAGAGTTTGGTGGAGGACTTGAGATAAGTTTTTATCTTTTGTTTTAGACTACTTTTTATTTTAATTGAGACTTGTTGTTGGTTTGACAATTATTTCTACTTTTAAACTAAAGTGTGGTTTAATGTATTGTTGGTTTGACAATGATTTCTACTTTTAAACTAAAGTATGGTTTTGTTTTCTCCATACAATATTGTTGGTTTGACAATAATTTCTTCTTTTAAACTAAAGTGTGGTTTTATTTTCTCCATAAATATTGGTTTGACAATGATTTCTACTTTTAAACTAAAGTGTGATTTTATTTTCTCCATGGATTATGAGATTTGACAATGATTTCTACTTTTAAACTAAAGTGTGGTTTTGTTTTCTCCATGGATTCTGAGTGTTTAAACTAAAGTATGGTTTTGTTTTCTTCATGGATTTTGAGTAGTGTTCCTTATCTTTCCTCTTAAAATGATAAGTAATTAAGTGTTGGATGGAAGTTGTGGAGAGTATTGATCTTTAATATTGGAAAGAAATTGTGATGATTTAAATCCATGCACTTTATTTACTTCTTGATTTGGCCAATCCAGATGTTAAAATTTTTTGTGAGGATATGTAAGAACAGGGCTGGTATTGTCTCAGTCAACAATTGGAAAGTATCACATGGGTTGTATGAATGAGAGTGTAGTTCATATGATTGAGTGCAAATAAATAAGTAAATATTCATTGAAGGGTGTAGAGTCAGAGGACTTTAAAGTGACAAGTTAAAGCCCCTAACATGGTTTGTTGTTTTAGAATCTGATACGAGAATGTTAGCCCCCAGGTGGAGGGAATCGAGGGAACTCTATAGTGAGAGCTAGTATCTTCCCCGCCTAGCCTGTCTTCAGAACTATTCAACTTTAAATTAGCCAATGTTCTTTATAGCATCTCTAGTAAGGGTAAAAAATATTATTGCTCTTATTTGGCACAACACAATTTGCATACTTTCACAACAGAATTCCTATACTTATTACTGATTCAACACAACGCAATTTGCATACTTCCACAACAGAATTCCTATTACTTATTACTGATTCATGATAAGAAAAAAAATATTTTTCATCTTTAGTGCTTTTCTTCTGCAAATACTTTAGTTATCTTTTTAAATTGTTATTGTTCTATCAACATATTGAAAATACCAAAAATATTTAAATTTTCATTACTACAAGAATCATCTTTAGTTTAAATAATTTTCTTTTTAAAAATAGAAAGTTTCTAAAATTGCATATTGCATAATCTCCCTGTGGGTTCGATTTTCAGGTCTTAATCAAAAAGTCCTATATTACTTGATAATGATACATATACTTGCGTAGTATCTCAATATATANATTTTTCATATGAATTTGCTAAGTTACTTTAATATAACAAAATTGCAATTTTTCTTGAAAGAACTAGAGGATCAGAAACCTTAGACTTAATTATTGAATATCTTTACACCTTTAGTATTAACTGAAGTATTTAAATTTTTCTTAAGTTATACTATTATGTTTGGAAAACTAAAATATGGAAGTCTAAAAGTTAAGGTCTTTATCATAAGTCATATTTTTTTATGTATAAATAGAGTTACTCGAGGACAAGTAACATGTATGTTTGGGGAATTTTGATACACCAAAAATATATACATTTTTAGACCCATATTTTATACATATTTTTGATGATATTGCACTTTAATAGAAGGTATTTTGATATTTTCTTACAGATTGTTGATTTTTAGGGCTTAAAGCAAAAAGAAAGCAAAAAGGATGACATTTGGAGTCAAAATGACGTTTTTGAGTAAATACTCAGTGCCAGCAGCGCCAACGACACGGAACAAATTAACGCGTAGACTTTTTACTCAGCGCCGACGACGCCAAGGGCGGTGCATATCCCGTTTTAGAAGGTTCAATGTATTTGGATAATTTTTTGAAGATTTTTTTGAGGCACCTCTTGGAGAACCAACCTTGGGCTCTATTTAGGGTCAAATTTCATCAGAAAAAGTGCTCCTCTACATTTTTCACTCCTTTACTTTCATTTTTCACACCACATCATTCCATTCCACTTCCATATTGGAGTCAATTAATGAATTTTCTTTCATAATTTAGAGCTTATGTGGTGATATTTAGTGTGAAATTTTTTGTAAGAGTGTTGGAGAAGGAGAAAGTGAGAGATATCTTCTTCGTGCATTTTTAAGGAATGACTACAAAAGATTTGCTTTGAGCAAGAGTTTTCAGATAAGTATTGTTTGTTTATCAGTATTGTAGGAACTTTCCTTTATATATGAAATTTGTGTTTTGTTATTTCTTTCTCATGAAGTCTGAGTAGTTCCCTCTATCTTTCCCCCTGCTCTGAGATATGGTGAAATGAAGGGAAAATATGAATGTGCCAATATTAAATTATAAAATAAATTTTGATGATTTTTCAACTCCAAACATATGATCCGGGAAATAGAGGACGAGTTCTACAACATAGTAAAGATCACATTTGATTCCATGAAGGAGAACATCGTTTATGGAATTATGTGCAAATAAATAGGAAAATTTTCTTTGTTGGGTGTAGAATTGGAGAACCTTTAGGGTTTCAGACTAAAATCTTCAATTCAGTCTTAGTGTTTAAAAATTGAAGCGAGAGCTAGCCTTCAGGTGAAGGAAAGTGGGAGCTCTAGAGTGGGAGTCGGTATCCTCCTAGCCTAACCACGAATTTAGGGACTAAACACTAAGATTAGCCAATGATTTTCTATGCACAATATCAGGGTAGAGAATTAAAATTGCTCATATTTGGCACAATACATATTATGAACATTTATCTCATCTCATTTTACCATAGTCTCATTATAGTGGGAATGATGCTTTTTCACATAAGAATCACCGTTACATAAACATAGTTAATATATTAGTATTTACTGTTTTAAATTTTGCATATTTGATTTAATAATAGTTTAAAAATTTAATTTTGATTATATCTCAACAATTGAAATTAGTGATAGTGATTTCAATTGACTTTCTGTGAATTTCCTAGCAAATCTGTCATTTCCAATTTAAACCTTCCCCGAAGGATCGATATTTGGGGCTTAAAGAGAAATTCCATTATTACTTGATAACGATACGTATAATTGCGTAAAATTTGAATATTAATTGATTATATTTCATTAAATTTTGCACAATCTATCGCAACAAAAAGTCAGATCATCTAGTAGGTGAGCTGAAATCTTTTTTCCCTACATTGCTGATGTGATTTATGGAGGAGATCGCCACCCAGGAATTAGTGGAAGTAGTAGAATTTATAGAGGCAATGCTGACATAATTTGAAGATGGACTGACTAATTGTCATTGTATAGTGTGTGTTGATGTTTATAGCATTTCAATCACCAGATGTGGCTTTTTTATACAATAAAAAAATGTGTTTTTGTGTCATTAACCAGCTTGATACAATAAAATTCTGAAGTCCCTTCTGAGGTTGCTTTTGTCTCACTTTTTTTTGGTGTTGTTACCCAACTTTTGGTCTATCTCCATTCCAGTTCTAGGCATTGTTATGTTGACATCTTCAAAGGCTTATGCCTTCTCGATCACACGGAAGTCTGCAATCAAAGTTAGCACATGCATTTTACATAAAAAAGAAATGTGTACCTTTTGAGGCTCGTGTCTTCTGAAATTGTGCCCTTTTAGCCTTATATCTTTAGAGGCTTGTGTTTTCTTATGCTTATGAATTATCAAAGCTTGAAATGAATTGATGCCTTCTGAGGCTTGTAGCCTTTTGGTTTTTTTATGTACATGTGTCTTCTGAGGCTTGTAGCCTTCTGAGATTTTTTTTATGTACATGTGTCTTTTAATGCTTGTAGCCTTTTGACATCAATAATGTATTAGTGCCTTTTGAGGTTTGTAATCTTCTGAGGTCTTTGGGTGGAGACCATGTTATTTACATGCTCTGTTGGAGTCATTTAAGTAAGATGCTATCCTCTACTAACTTTCTATTGAGACTTACCCCCTGAGCTCATCATTTAGAGGCATAATAGCATCACATCGAGTCTTACCACTCGAGCTCAACTTTGCGGGGTACTAGATCTTTCCATCAAGTCTTGCCTCTTGGGCTTGACTTTCAGGGGGCATGGTAGCTTTCTGTTTAATCTTATCTCTTGAGCTTCTCTTTCAAGGTTAGTGTTTCTTACGATTGAGAGTCACCTCCTCTTTGGCTTGACTTATAAAGGCATGATAATTTCTCATTGAGTCTTGCTACTTGAGCTCAACTTTTAGAGGTATGGTATCTTCCAATCAAGTATTGCCACTTGGGCTTCACTTCCAGGGGCATGGTAGCTTCACATTGAGTCTTGCATCTTGAGATTGACTTTCAGGGGTACCTTACTTTTTCATCGATTCTTGAAACTTGGGCTTGACTTCCAGCGGCATAGTAGCTTCTCATTGAGTCTTGAAACATGGGTTCAACTTGCACAGGTACCGTATTTTCCCATTGAGTCTTGAATCTTGAGCTCAAATTTCAGGGACATGGCAGCTTCCTATTATGTCTTACCTCTAAGGGTCAGCTTTCTGGAATGTCATATCTTACCATGGATTCTTGCCTCTTTGGCTCGACTTTCAGGTCCATGGTAGCGTCTCATTGAATCTTACTACTTGGGCTCATATTCCATGGGTACCATATCTTCCCATCAAGTTTTGCCTCATGAACTTGATTTTTAGGGGTAAAGAAGGAGACCTTGTCTGTCATTTGCCCTCAAGGAGACTTTTACACCAAAACCATTGGTTAGTGAATAAGAAAAATTTACCAAGTGAGAATTATTAAAAGTAACATGGAAATTCTTGCTATGATAAAATTAGGAGTTTATATGCTAGTATAATGCTCAAATAAAATAATTTGAAGTTGTACTTCTCATTTGATAACTTAACGACTTATGTGGTTCTTCACCTTGGTCTTATAAGTAGCGACCTTGGTGCCTTGGCATATCAGATAATTAATTTTTTCCTTTAATTAAAATTATATTTATGTTGAATGCTCTTTCACTTGGTTGAAATGACAATATTGAGACTGGGCTCTATCATCTGGATTTTTAATGGTCTTGGAGACTTGATAACATTTTCATCTTTGATGGTTAGGATGTTGACAAGTGATTTGTGTAGTGATGTGTATTTTTTCTGATTGGGTCTCATAATTTTCTTGCGGTCCAAAATTTTTTGTTGTGAGATTTGACTAGTATCTCTGACATTATTTTTATACTTGCCCCTAATCACTCAGGACCATTCTTCATAAAGCTCATCACAGATTTAACACCAAAATTGTCTTCCTCATCAGTGATGAGTAGAATGGTCCTGGGTGGAGCCCTCCTAGAAAGACTCCTCTCAGAAACTCTGGATCAACTTCTAGAATTTGACGAGCTTTAATGAAGAACTTGTAGAAGTATTACTTGAGGGATTCCCCCTCATTCTGGAAAACTCCCAAAAAGTGGGATGAATCCTTCATGATCTTCATGATCCTTTAATTTTCTATGAACTACTCTATAAATAGTTCAAAAAACACATTGAAGGCGTTAATGGTGCCCCTCGAAAGGCAGTAGAACCATGTGCAAGCTTAATCCTTAAGTGTTGCAAGGAGAACTTGATGAAGAAGTGCATCAGAGGCATATCACAGGGAACACATGACATATAGACGTATTAGAGGCAAGGTGAATTGTTGACCTCACTTTTGGTTGAGGTTTAGTTTTTCCTCTTTAGTAGCCTAAGGTTTAGCCATAGGATTTTCCTATTGACTATTCTTAGAAAATTAGACATGGAACCCTCACCATTAGAAATTCTACCATCTGCTTTACTCAACTTGAAGTTCCTCATATTGATCCTAACCTCTAGCACTTAGTAGGTGGGGTCACTATGGGGGAAGCTCAAGATGAGTCACCCTTAGGACTGTTGGACCTTAAGGTTGACCCTGGGTGTTATTTTGGAGCTGAGGCACTCACTACACCCATCTACACTCACAATCACTCACAACCATAAACTCAAATTTCTAGCCTAGGTCCCTTGATCTTTTAGGATACTCATGTAGATGGTCTCCTAAACCTACCAGCCCTAGAGCTATGGGTTAACTAAGATCAGTACATAGAGGACCCAAAATGAGATTTCCTTTGGTCCATGGCTCATTTAGGGTGATTAGTTACCCAATCCTATCAAAAATACCCATCTTGGTCTTTTGCTCATAAACACTCCCAAATTACCAAAATGCCCCTCCATAGCCCAAAATTCCAAAAAATTTCAAAAATTCCTAGAAAATCTCAATAAATCCCAAATATTCCCAATTTCATTTTTTTTAACTACCATATGACCTAATTTGACCAATTTGACCATCTTTAACCAAAACCCCCAAATTTACCTTTAAGGGCCCAAATTTCCCCAAATTCAATTCAAATGTCCATCAATTTGATCAAAATTGACCCCAATTACAATACAAAACTCAAATTAACTTTTGATATGAACAATGTAAACCAAATATAAGCTTAATTGGCCCATGATTTGAGCCCAATTTTGATTTAGGTCAAAACCCCAATTTTGACCATATGACCTAATCTCACCAAATTGAACCCATATCCTAGTCAATTAGCTAATTAAAATTGATAAAATCTTTATAACATTTCTATACATCAAAATCAACCATCAATTGACCTTGGTGAAGCCTCAAATCCATTTGACATCTTTATGACATTCTTGTACATCAAAATCAACCATCAATTGGCCATGGTTAAGCTTCAAATCCATTATATTTTGGTTTAAATCCAAAATTCCTAAATTTAGCCCCAAATTGGCTAAGTCCCCAAATTTTACCCAATTGATTGCCTTAACCCCCAAATTGGCATCCAATTCATGTTGAAGACTCTTAATAAGGTCCCTATTGACCATTTAAAATAATATATTTGGACTCAGACCAAGGCTAACGCAAGCTAGACCCAAGCCTAACCCGATAAGACCAAATTGACTAAAATTCAAAATTCCCTCAAATTGACCCTTCAATTGAGCTCAAAACCATTTCCATCCTTCACCAAAGTTGTTCCTTACAATAATCTACACAATTTAGAACAATCAATTGGGTCAATTGACATGGCTAGCCTAGACCAAACCCAAGATTTGGTCATTTGCATCCACTTGGATCCATGCACTAGATGTGACCTAACCACCCTAAAGCAACCAAATTAACTTCACCCCAGCCATTAGTTGACCCCTAAGGCTGAGGAAAAACACCTATAACCACCTAAAATAAGCCATGGACCTAAGGTGCCCCAAATTAAGGGATCTCATTCCAAAAAATACACATGCTTAAGATATATTTGCCAAATCAAAGCACATTTGTATTAAATTTTTGTGATGGATTCCTCTGGATGCCCTGAGCACCTAGCCACCTCCCTCTGGCCGGCCAACCAGCCTAGTGGCCTAAAAAGCTCAAAACTGAGAGCCACCCCCACGAGACTTCACCCAAATCAAGCCTAGAGGCCAACTCAGCCAAATTGAGCTGTAGAGCTCCTCTGCCCTCCACCTAAGCACCACAATGCACCCAAACTTGCCCTGAGAGCCACATCATGACCAATTTTATAAGAACTCACCTCCACGGCCATGGGAGGTGTGCTAAACTTTTATCAGAGAGAGGTTCCCAAATCACTCACAAAGCTTCTTTGAGACCTCCACAACCCATTACAATCGCTCCACTGCCTTGATTCCCCCTGTCTAACTCTAATTTTGAGCTTAAAAATTAGGGCAGAAACAGGACATCTTTGAAAACTCCACCAAACTTCAATTTCTTGTGCCCACACCTTCACAAAAGCAAGAGAAGACAAAGCACCATCAAATTACCCTCTGAAATACCCTCCACCATAGCATTAGACCAACACCTGAAATTGAGCTTGGTCAAATTCATACCTACGCCTTACACCACAGCAAGAGGCTTAATCCCTAGCCTCCTTCGACCCCAACGAACGTGCCAAAACCCTCTGATTGAATCTTCATTTCTCATAGCAAAGGCATAAAACTTCTCCTTCTCCCAAGCCTATTTTGATTCTCCATTTTCTTAGGCTTGATTTCATGAGGTATTTACCGTATGGATGTATTCATTTTACTTAGACGAGCATTTTTAAAAAAAAATTCACTTAATTTGGTTGAGAAATAAGAGAGATCTTAAGCCTCAAAGGTGGACAGTTCTCGACTTAAGCTATTGGGGATGATGACCACGCGTCGTCCGATCGTGCGTGTATCAAATGAATGACCAAGATGAAGCCGAACGGCGGTTCTTTACACAAACAGCGGGACACATGGCGGCGTCAAATAGGAGCGCGCCGCATGGAGTTTTGGAGCCGCCGTAGGATGACGAGGCGCCGCGTGGATAAGTAGAAAATTAGGGCTTTTTCTATTTATTTAAACTCCCTTAGCTTTAGAAATCCATAACTTTGTGTAGAAAAATGACAAAAATAAAATAAAAATACCCTCTAGCTCACTGACCAGAGCAGAACAATGTGGAATAAATTTCAAGTCCATTTGATGCATATTTTATTTTTAATTAATTAAGAACTATTTTGAATCCTTTGATTCTCCATGCATTTTGAGTACATCTGATAACTTAAATTGATTTTTAAAGATAAACATCATTTTTTGAGGCTCGTGTATTTTTAAAAATCAAAATATAACTCATAAATTTATAAAAACTTATTTTTTGGGTTCTCTATGATCAGGGGTATTTTATAAAAATAAAATGATATTTAAAATAAAACCTTGATTTTTAGCTTATTTTTAAAATTTAAATAATTAAAAATCCCTAAAAATCATAAAAATAATAAAACTCATGGAAATGTTATAAATTTCTTCCTAATCACTTTTGAAAAATTAGAATATTTTTCCTAGTTTTCTAAATAAAGATATTGAATTTTAAAGCTTAAAAATGATTTTTAAAGGCTAAAAATAAGTTTTCATTAAAATAATTCTAATAAATCAAATAAAATTCAAAGAAATATAAAATCTTCTCTTCTGAGTTCTCTGACCTCAGTGAGATTTAAAAAAAAATGCAAAACTTAATTTTACTCATTTAAAATATTTTATATTTAATAAATACTCTATAATTTAAAATAATTGTAATAATTTAAATAAAATTCAAAAAAATCATGAAATTTGGTCCAAAGGCTTATCTAGTTTGTGTCTACCTCCAGTAAACATTTCAAGGGATTAGAAGTCACCTTCGTCAAGTTAGGATATTTCTTTCAAAAATCCTATTTTTGCATGAAAATAATTATATAAATTTAATTAAATTTTGAAAAATCAAATTTTTTCCTCTGATATCTTAATTGACACATGAATGAGGTAGGATAAAAATTTTAAAGTCATTTGAATTGAATTTGACAAATTATGAAGTGATAGAGCCTTAGGGGCAAATGTGTAATTTTGGAAAATTAGCCTTAATTAACATTTAGGCCTAATTTAAGCAGGGAAATTGGTAACCTCTGATCTTAATCAATTTATTTGATGTTTGAAACACAAGGGGTTAATTGGTAGAAACCAATCTCACTTTCCTCATTAAAAAGATAAGTTAATAAATTTCTAAATTATTAAAATTTGGAATTTTATTAAAATAAAATGAATCTAGGACTTAGGGGTATGACTTTTGAAGTCAATAAATTAATCAATTTAATACCCCTATTTTGATGCTCAAATAAAATTCAAATTATGAATCATGATCTCCTAAAGCTTAACCTTTTCAAAACCAATTAAGACACTCGTCTAAGTCTTAAGGGCTTAGTAGTGACTTAGACTAAATCAAGTTTCATTTAAATGAGGATTAGAAAAACAAATATCATTGAAAATTAAAACATCTTTCAAACATTACAAGTCAACTAGGGTCAAAATTTGGCTAAGTGTTCCAACAACACTAACCTACCTCTTTAAGGGTATTCGCCCACATAATTCTTAAATTGAATCACAAGTGATAATTTCCCTGTTCTTAGGGATAATTGAGACATCAATGTTCACTGAGCATTAATGGTATTTACAAGATGACTTATTAAGAAATATAATAAGTTTAAAAGAACTTGGGATTTTCAACCAGGTAGCGAGAGAGTAGCACGGACCTACTTCTTTCTCTAGATCTGTTGGATATCTAGAAGATCTACTAAACTTAATATGTTTTGCTTGACAACATTATCCTTAACTAAACTCCTAAGGACCCACCAAGATGTGACATAGGGTTGAGAAAACTACCAAAACCTTACCTTTTGCCTCTATATAAATTGCCCTGACATGCATTTTAAGTTTCAGGTGGTGGAACGAGAAGACTCGTAAGGTACGCTTTTACAGTTTTTCAGCGTTTTCTTTATTGTACTTTCATACTGTGTTTTTCATACTGTGTTTTTTATACCTACAAACTTGCATGTCACCTTGCATGAAAACTAAAACTATCAGGATAGCCATAAAACCAAAATTAAAATCAACCAAGATAAAATTCACCCCCACAACATTCAAAATATAAAACAACTCAAAATTTAATCACAAACATCACACAAAACAACAATTATAACTAAATTAAGATGTCTCTATCGGATGATCGAGAATTCCTCGGAGGAGGTAACTACGGTTGCTAACGAGGCTTCCTAAGGTCTAAATGAAATTATAGAACTCATTTAGTTGAGTTTAGTAAGTTCATTTGGACTAAGTGAATCCAATTAAAAATAGTGATGTCAGAATGAAGGAACCGTAAGATCCTAACCAATGTTGCTCTAATCAACTTTAATATGCCCCGATAAAATTTTAAAAACTTCAACCATAGGGCCACCTGATTTGACATTATAACTTGACACGCTAGAAAACTCAAACTCGTCGCAGCAAGGAGCTAGCATGGTGGACAACACAACCATCTTCAACATCAAAACCTGTTTTCCCCAGCTAAACCAATCCTTCTTCCTTAGACTTAAACAACAAAGTCATAGGACTTCGAGGTTGCTTGCTTATGTAACGTAAATCCTCAACTTATCTTTAAGCTTTTGTATAACCCTTCTATACAATATAAGCCCTAACTCATCTTAAGATTCCGAGGTTGTCATATATCATAATTTAAATCCTCACATCTTCCACGCTATTTGTGTGATCGTTTCACATGAATGTAAGACCTAACTAGAAAAATTGGCACAATGAAACACTTAAATTTTTCTCCTCAAAACTGAAGCCAAACATTAGGATAGCTTGGGAAGTCTAGGGGTTCTTGTCTGGATCCATGACATCCCCTAGTTCTTCCTCCTTTGGATTCTACAACAAAATGTTCCAAATTTGAACCAATCCCCTTTCACACTCTACGTCCGATCTCATTGAAGAGTCATACCCTTTTAAATTCATTGAAGATAATATTTTTTGATTTTTATCGAGAGGCTTATTAGGTGACTTTGGACATTTAAGATGTAATTAACTATAAGGGTTTGCCCTTATAGGAAGCATGTCCCAACCCAGATTAATATAAATCCTATTTAATTCTTTATATTAAATAGGAGAACTTGCCGACAAATATAAATGTTTCGCAGACCAAACAGACGTCATATGTTTCTTAGTTTTTTTGATTGAGCGTCATCCTCAAGTCTTGTGTTTATCCTTCGGGGTAGATACAGGGTTTGAGGTATAGTGCTCTTTCATTTAAACTATGAAAAATATGGGGTCAATTTGATTTCACACTTTTCTAAACTTCAACTTCCTTTTGAAGCAAGCGACGAGATTTCAATTCCGATGACCGACAGCTTCCTACTGGCAACTCATCTCCAACCAAAAATAGCACCGACATGAATTTGCATAATGGTTTGATAATGTTGACAAGCTTATATGGGCCATTTACAACTTTGTAGGCATCAATGTTTAAGAATTTGAAGCACACTCGGATAGGGAGTTGGAGAATCAACTCTGCAAAGGAGAGGATTCTTGGTAGTTACAGTGAGCGGGGAACCAATCCCTTTTATCTCGAGGGAACTCTTACCGAGCTAGGCATCGTAGCTCATAATGGATGAAATCAACAAGAGCAACAGTAAGGCGGGCCAAGGCACGTAAGTTGTATGAGATGGATAAAAGAAATTTGCAATGTCAAGAAGATTTGTATCTAGACTTGGTATAGTAATGGTTTCATTAGTGAAAGATAACCTAGTAAGTGGGCTATTTTTTTATTAGATGCCAAACTGGTGATAAGTAGTCTTCATCCAGGTGTGTGGGTATTGCATATCTTAAGAGCTTGTGGATCTCATGTTGGGATGTATCCATTCCACATACTCTATCTTGAAAATAATGACCTAAGGCACCTTCAGTACTAGGTTAATGTTCTCCAGCGTGGGAGGATGCAGAGTCTTGACGCCCTTGGCTCTGTGACTGCCTTTTGGAATGATGGGTGTTGGAGAGGGATGCTCCATTATTGTGAGTGTTATTTCTAGTAGCCAAGCAGCAAGTCTCGTAAGTACTTAAGTGATAGGAATATAGTTTTCCCACTAAGTATGTCAAAATGATGTTTGTTAGAAGATTTGTGGCAGTAGAGTAACATATTATCATCTTAACGTTACACGAGAATTCAATACATACTCAAATGAAAGAAAAAAACTATCGCCACCAGACCATCATTGTCGTCTTCATCAATTCTCCGTGATTTTTGAATGTCATCATTTATTGGTATCGTTGTTGTCAAAGAGTCGACACTCTATCTATCTTATTACATTGCCCTAGTCTCCAAATAACATATTCTCTCAGATCACATGAATGACCAAAAGATCTTAAGAAACTCGAAGAAGGAGGAAGAGGGAAAATGAAAATAGAAAATAAACAAAAGAAAAATATGGGGAGAACATCATTGTAAAATATAAATGATTTTTTTATTTCATTTTTATTTTGTTTTCCTTGACTCACTAAGTTCAGAGACATTTTTATTTTATTTTTGTAATTTTTCTTTGTGAAGTTATGATTTTTCAAAGTTTATGAATTTATTTAAATAAGAAAATCCTATTTTCTTAATAATCCGCAGTGACACCAGCTCATACCTCAGAGTCATCAAAGCGCTACGTGGCACCCACCAATTTACAGGACTTTGCACGTGTGCGCTGAGGTGGCCTGCGGTTCGGTCAGCTTCATATAAGCGGATTAGCAATCTGCGTCAATGGAAGCCATCCATTTCCAATATACAAAAATGGATAGCATCAGCTCATCGTCCCTGTGGGATGATTAACTGAGAGTCATTCGTATTCAAGGCTCAAGATCTTGCTGAATTTTGGACCAAATTTCATTATTTTTTCCCTAATGCTTCAACACATTTAGGCAAGTGCATCAATATGATTACTCATGCATAGTGAGATAGTTTTCTTCATAAAGTTCCAAACTGAGCCTAATTTTAGAATTTACGACATATACCTGGTCTCAAGAGTTATAGCCTCAATTGAGCTTGACAAAAACAATGTAGGATAGCTCGATTTTGATTGAGGGCGTGTGGGGGAGGTCTAACGAAGCTTTTAGGATGTCTAAATTGGAGTTTTGAAAGGGTTTATGTAACCCAAAATTTTGTCCTAGATTTTGGGTTCGAAATTTAGGTTCCATAGTGGATTTTAGAGGCTAAAACTATGAGGGATCGACTTTCTAAAGGAAAAGGAGTAATTTCTCTGTTGAGTGTAACAGGATTTGGGGACTTATGTTCTCTCTTTTTCTCCTTGGGAGCTTTCGGGTATGGCTTTAAATAGCCTTTGTAGGCCAGGACTAAGCTTTGAATCTATTGGAGAAGATGGGTGGTGGCATAGAGAAGCTCAAGGAAGTCCAAGGGATAGAATTTTGGCTGCCCCAATTTCCCATGGTGTGCTCATCATGAGTCTATACATGGTGAATAAGTTGTCTAGGTTGGGCTTCCTTCCTATTTGGGAGATGGTTAGGTGATTAAATAGCTCAGAAGTGAACTGGCTTGGCCCTCTTAACCTAGTCCAAGTGGATATGAAAAGGAATCCAAGTAAGGTGCCAAGTACTTCTCCCCTCAAGATGACTTGGCCTTGGTCAAACATAGTAGCTCCATGGGTCTTTACATGAGTTATCCATGTCATGATGAGTCTTATAGGGCCATGGATGACTTGAAAATGATGTGTCATGGGTTGGATTTATGTTTGGATGCCATGCATGAGCTTGAATTTCTATGGGTGTTTTAGGCTATGATTTTAGAATTTACACCTAGGCTTAATGGGCCTTAATTGTATCCCTTTAGTTAATTCAATAATTTATCTAATTATGAGAATGAAAATTGACCATAAGACCATGAGTTGACCATGGTGGTATAGGGTTTACCACTAGACTAATGTTAACCAATTGAATCGTATGCTAACCAATCAGATCATGGATAGATCAGTTGGATCATGGGTTGATAAATTGGATCATGGGTTGATAAATTGGACCATGGGTTGACCAAAATGATCCATTTAGCCATATAGTGATGGGTTTACCATATGGTGGCTAAGTTGGCCATAGGGTCAATGGGTTTGATAATATCATTCAGTGTTGACCATGTTGACCAAAGGATTGATCATGGTGGTCAGATTGACCATATGGTGATTTCTTGACTATAGAGTGATTGGGTCAACCATAGGGTCAATGTGGTGACTATAGGGTTTAGGGTTGACCAAATGGTCAGTGTGGTGACCATAGGGTCCAAGGTTGACCAAATGGTCAATGTGGCCAATAATCGTTCAAACTAGGTTCTACCATCATTGAATTAGTTTGTCTAAGGAGTCACACAATTTTGAGGTCAAAAGGAGAAACTTTAGGGTTTGATCCAAATTTAGGGTTTGGGGATCCTTGATGGGTTCAAGGAGTCAATGTAGTAGACTTCTTCTCCAAGATGGATTTGATGATCATAGTGATCTTAAGACTTGTAGAGGAATCCTTGGGATTCTGAGTTGATTTGGGTGATTTAGGACATCTCCTGATCATGGATGTTGATTTGGGATAGATCCTGACAAAGGAGAGACCAACAACAATCAGTAAAGAAACCAAAATTTTTTATATGGAAAACCCTTAAAGAGAAAAAATAAGTGGTCTGACCCAATTGAAGAGATCAACTATAACTGGAGATTACAAATACAATCACTTGCCTTATAGATAGGAAATGGTTACACAATCTTTCAAGAAACAAAATTGATGCATTGATAAACTTGTTTTAAAAAGAGGGCGGTGGCCGATAATGCTCGACAGCATCCAACGAGTGATGGTCCACGACGAGTGACAGCTGGTGGTCAGGAGCGAAGTGACGCTAGACTTCAGTCACTTCTCTAAGCTTTACTCTTCTTCGGGTTTCAAGCTTTCTTTCCACTTCAAGACAGAGGGGTTGACTCTATTTATAAAGTTTCGGTTGCAATTAATGAATGATTATTAACCCCTCTAATCAGATGACCTAGATATGTTCCCTTAATCAGATGGCGTTTGATGAACATTTGAGTGTCTTGAAAATATCGGAATTGAGCGATATTTGGCTTATTTGATTTGTCTTGTTGAGATTCTTGATTCGACCATAAACTCGATTTATTTTGTTGAGATTCTTGATTCGAGCATAAACTCACTAGATTCGACTTCCATTTACCTTCCAAATATACTTGGAAAACCTTCACAAATAATTGAATATCTTGATTGGGGATCATTGTGTCCGTCTTTTCAAATTGCTCAGTTTGACTGTAAGTTTGCTGATATCGGAGCTCTAGATGACTCTTAATTAGAGTACGAATATTTTTTCCTCCAAAGATTATTTTTAGATCCGTATCATGCCTTAAGATTCATGTCAGGCGTTAGAAATTTGTTCTACCACAAGTAAATGTTAAGATTTAGGTGTTTTATCCATAAATATATATGAATTAAGTAGTATCTATGTCAGTCCCATAGAATAAATATATTTCTTCAAAATCTATTATCATAAGATTATCAATTAAAATTTAATTTTTGCACACTGATTGCCTGATTACAATTTTAATCGAATTTTTCATAGGTATATGTTTAATTAGTCAAATTTATGCATTCATCATAGAATAATTTCTTTTAGATTATAATCTCATGCATCAACATGCTTAAATGACACGAAATTATAAAATCATAAAAATAATGACAAAATTATAAAGTCAAAGCATATGAACATAAATGAACTAAAAATATATGNTCGTATCATGCCTTAAGATTCATGTCGGGCGTTAGAAATTTGTTCTACCACAAGTAAATGTTAAGATTTTGGTGTTATATCCAAAAATATATATGAATTAAGTAGTATCTATGTCAGTCCCAAAGAATAAATACATTTCTTCAAAATCTATTATCATAAGATTATTAATTAAAAATTAACTTTTGCACACTTTACAATTTTAATCAAATTTTTCGTAGGTATATGTTTAATTAGTCAATTTTATGCATTCATCATAAGATAATTTCTTTTAGATTATAATCTCATGCATCAATATGCTTAAATGACACGAAAATATAAAATCATAAAAATAATGACAAAATTATAAAGTCAAAGCATATGAACATAAATGAACTAAAAATATGTGAATGTCTTTATAGTTTCTCTATCAGTATGTACGCATTCCACCGTCTATAAACTCTTCTAAAAAGTATAAGCTTTAAGACTTTTTTGTCCAACTCATCCTACATGATAAGCAAATTTTGGCATTAAGAACTTTAGTAATTGTTTTGTGTAGGCGTNATGAATGTCTTTATAGTTTCTCTATCAGTATGTAGGTACTCCACCGTCTATAAACTCTTCTAAAAAGTATAAGCTTTAAGACTTATTTGTCCAACTCATCCTACATGATAAGCAAATTTTGGCATTAAGAACTTTAGTAATTGTTTTGTGTAGGCGTCTCTCTTGACCACTAAAATTCATCGTCTGACTTGGTAACCTTTTTAATGTGATTTTAATAAGTTGACTAATTCATTGACTAGTTTCTCCTCTTTTCTTTTTCTTATAGACGCTGACAGGCAAAGAGTTGTTGTTAACGTGGAAAGGCAGACATTGACTCCAAGAATGTATGTGTATATGTATCTATATATATATATATATATACAACTAGTTTATTGTATCAATACAAGGTTTTGTGTAAAAGGCATATAAAATTTATATTTTAACATAATGTTTATATCATTATAAAGAATTGAAGTAAATAATATTTGATCATACAACATATCAATTTTTACTATTGGCTCTCATATCACTCAATTACTTCACATATATCATTAGGCTTTTATCTTCCATGCAAATGTATATGATTATTTCAATACTTTATACCCCTAATAAATTTTGTATACATGAAATCCATATTCAAAGTTGCAATTATTTTGTTTATAAAATGATTTAATAACACTTTAAAACATATTATTCATTATTTTAATGAACATGAAATTATATCAAGTCATAGCAATGTACAAGAATTTACAAATATAATAAACCTATTAAATATATAGGATCTATAATTATACTTGATATAATGGCATTAATCATAAAACAAGATAGCATACAACATTTACAATGTTAGTACGATGTTCTCGTTATACTATAAATAATTTTAGCAATTTGTAAATGCTTGCCATATAGCCAAACAATTACACAATTTGAAATACATAGTAAAAATATAATATGATTATATTACCATATGTACAAAAAAAAGGACAAAAAGATATTCAAACACTTAGCCTAAAAGAATTCATGGTTAACTTAATCAACTCCTTAAAAACTCGAAGAATTACAAAAAATCTTAACAATTTGATATATAAAGTGAGTAGACAATGTTGATATATGTACTACTATGTGCATAGCAACTAGAGTATTAATATACTAAAAGTTAGATGATGAAATTTTAGGACATTGAGATATCTTGATTTTTTGTATAGTTTATCCAAATTAAGTACAAAATGTTTCACAAAAACATAAAATCATTAAAATTTAAGGTAATGATAGCTACCTTGAGTGTAAGGTTTTTTCAACAAATCAGACAAACGAAATATGCATTATGACGCCCACATTTCTATATTTGTCTCATTTTCCTCACTCTCATCCTTTCTATATCTAGCAACTCGCAATTTTTTGTAAGAAAATACTGAGGTTGAGAGTTCTTCTAAGTGGAAGATTATATAAAATTTTATAATACATTTTATTAAGGATATATATAACAAAGTTTATGTTATTTAGATATAAATTCTCTTATATTTCATTCATAGAACACCATTAGTATTAATACAAAATATATCATGTTTAGAACACTCATGAAATTAATTCATAATACTAATGCTAGATAACCCCAAATAATATATTTTTATAAACATGCATAAATTCCTTGATAATTTCAAATCAAATAAACAATTTCTTGTCTTATAGCTATAGTGCCCATAAAAAAAGGAAAAAGAGTGTTGAATGATTTATAGTTTACCATAGGTTAATTTTGTTCTAACAATATATCAAGAGAATCATGTTACTGTTTATAGGAAATTTATTATTATTTTAAAAAAATCTTAGAACTATGTGTAACTAACATACACATATAAGAGTAAACTCAAATCAAACATACATTTGTGGTTAATGAGGTTCTAGATATGCTTCTAAAGCTTGAAAAAAATGTTGTAAAACTTATAAGAGTTGCAACTTTCAAAAGATTTAAGTGATTTTTCTTCATTTTACGAGCATTACATATCAATTTTACAAATCTAAGCGCTCGTGTGTAAGCTTACAAAATAAGATTTTTTATTATGTCCAAATGTTTGTGAAGAGTGTTGAGAGTCAAAGAAGTAAAGAGCATAAGCTAGAATATCATGTCAATAATGAATTTTAATAATGTCTGTCTCTAGCATCCTCATTAAATAACTTTGGTTGTAATCCTTTAATTAACAAATCTATAGCTATATGAGTGTTATTGTGCCAAAATTAAATTCTAACTTGCAACAGCTTGGTTGTACTATCGAATATTTAGAGTTTAATTTGCAACAACTTGCTTCACTCAAGTCTAATTTTTTTAATTGATAATGTATTAGAATTTCATAGATCTAACACCTTTGAATATTTGTTCTTTAAGAAAGTTGATCGACATGATATTCTTATAAAAATTTGCAACAACTTGGTTGTATTATCGAATACTTCCAGTCCTATAATAAACTTTATAAATAGTAATCTATATGAATAGTGGCCCCAAAATATAGGAAAAATTTTCTGTTTGGACTCCGAACGTAGCTCTACGTGTGGACTCCAGTATTATGCCACCTTGTGTGCTACATCGCGGAGATTATTGAAGTGAAACACCAGAGGTTATCAGAGGGTTATTGAGCGGTTATTAAGGGTTACTGTGGGGGTTAATGTAGGGTATTATTGAAGTGGAACCGCAGAGGTTATTGCAGGGGTTATTTCAGGGAGTTATGGAAGTGGAACTATTGAGGTTA
>JXCR01082586.1:200996-220631 GCA_002079205.1 Phalaenopsis hybrid cultivar
TGTTATTCCGGGGGTTATTGCTTGGGAGTTATTGGAGTCGAACCACAGAGGTTTTTCTGGGGTTATTGAGGGGTTGTTGTGGTGCTATTAGAGTGAATACCTTCAATAACCGCCCATCAACCCCCAATAAGCTCCCAATAAACTCCAAATAACATATGCTATTCCACTCCAATAACCTCTGTGATTCCACTCCAACAACCTTCACAGTTCTACTTTAATATTTTTTTAGGTAGACCCAATATAACACAAATGATGGGATATTACTGGGAGTCCGCACGTAGAGCTAAATTTGGAGTCCAGGCAAAAAACTTTTTTCCAAAACATACAACAAAGTGTAATAATGAAGAATCTTTTAACGTTATCCTTTAAGTTTACTTCAACGAAAAAAAAGATAAACATGAAATTTTTTGAACCAAAACGCGAAGCAAAATTTGAATATGAATATTAGTTATTAAAAATGATATTTTTAATATAATTTAAGGCTTCAATATATATNATTGTGTGCCCCCGGAACTAGGGTTTCAACTCCGGTGATTTCGTTGACTTTGGCTCCAGTGATCTTGTTTACCTTCCTTTGGTTTTTTCTTGTATTATGAATCCTTTGCTCACAGGCTTTTGTAGTGTAGAGGTCTCTGGCCTCTCCATCAGTTGTTCTGGTTCTTTGGGTTGTCTTTTTTCTAGTTTCGGTCAGATCTAATGTTTGTTTGTTGGATCTGGAAGCCTATTGGTGGATTGAATGCTTTGAGTCGCTGATTTGTGTTTGTCGTCACTTCTTCGCCACGTGATTTTGTTTCTGTTTGTATTGGTCTCCTTGGTTATGGTTTGTTACTGTTCCTTCTAATTCTATGGCTTTTGTTCCTCCTCAAATGTTGACTGCTTCAATTTTAAAACTTGGGAAGGCTACTTATGTTGATATAATTGGATGGGGATTGACTCTATGGGATATGTGAATAATCTGTTTTTCCCTCAAATTTACCATGATTCACTTCAAGGCATGGCGGACTATAACCTCATCAAGAAGACTAATTGGAAGAGTGGCAAACTTCCTCTAATTTTCTCTGATGTGAAAGTCTCCAACCTAGCTGAAATGTTTAAATTTACTCTCATTGGGAAGCTCCAACTGGGGCATCCTAAAATGAAAATTTTTAGAAAGGTTTTTGAAGTCTTCAAACATTTGTGAGAATGGAAGTTTGGCCTCATTGATGGGAGACATGTGATGATATAATTGTCTAAAGAATATGACTATGCCACAACATTTTCCATGAAGTACATTATAATTGATGGGAAATACATGAAATTGCTTAAGTGGTCTCCTAAACTTTATTCTAGCCTAGAACCCCCTATAGATTCAATTTGGTTTAAATTACCTGATCTAAAACTCCAATACTTAATCACCAAGTCCTCTACTATGTTAGAGCAGCTCTAGGGAGACCTATGAAATTGGACATACATACATTCGGCCTATCTATAACTTTTGTTGCAAGGACTCTTGTTGAGAGGGATATCACCCTCCCTGATGTGGAAGAAATATGGCTTGGTACTACCCATAATGGGAACTGGAAACCAATTGTTCCATAACAAAAACCCTATTATTGTAATGACTGTAAAATGTTCGGGCACACATCCTCCAAATGCTTCAGGCTTCATCCTAATTTGTGTTCCAACGTCTCTGTGCATTTGAACTCTTCAGTTCCTACTATTGATGACCCTAAGGATGTAGCTAAAGAGGGGTAATTGAGTCCCCCTACCTACAACACTAAGAGAATCTCTGATCACACCACTGGAACAAAGAGAAGCAATTGGTGTTAGGGAAGCACAAGATATAAGATTGATTGTTGCATTGGGTTCCCTGAGGGAAGATGAGTTATGTCATTTGAAGGTGATATCCCTGTTGTCTCTAACACGAACAATATGATCCAAATGGATGAATATGTTGTTGCAATTGAAGATCTTCCGATATTACAGAATGATACTATATCTCATCAATCTGTCCCTCACCAACCACTTTACCAAGACCTTCCCAGTGCTGTTGAGAAAGTTTTACCTCAGAGCATAAATTCTCACACTGCTACTAATCATTTTGGTTGTAGCAGATGATTCCTAAATTGTGGTAGAACTACCTATTTCTAGAGAAGAGAGTACTCAAGCACTGGAGAAGTGCCAAGATCAAGGTGTATAACAGGCTGAAACTGCTCGGCAATTTACGAATCAACCTACCCTCAAGGATGAGGTTCCACTGATTGCTCTGATGGGATAAACACTGAAAAATCAATGGAAGGTTCAAAAAGCTAAGAAAAAGAAAAAGGGAATGTTAGAACTCGGGCATTCACACGATGACTATTTTATAGTTTTGGGTGGTAGCCCACATAATAGTTACTTGCTGGGCCTCATCCCTAGAACCATGGGGGGGGGTGGAGAGAAAAACCCACCTACCAAGATTAACTCCCTCTCTTTTGGTGTTTTTTGACGACTATATTTTGTGCTCTGGATTGATTCCCAGTGCGTTTTATGGCTGCAGTGTTGGCCTTATTGGTTCCCATGCAAACTCTCTGCTACAAACAAGACGTCATCTCCCTATATGACCTCAGAGCATCTTATATTTGTCTTTCGAAGATTTTCTACTTAATTTTTTTAGGTATATTTTACATTTTTGGTGACCTTTTTTTAGTGTGTTATATACCTTGTGAGTGGGCTGCTCACATCCATTCTCTAAAAGCTTTGCATCTTCCTTTTCGGTAATGAAATTACCTTCAAGTTATATATATATATATATATAATTAGAAATATAAATTTTTTTCTATTTGCCTAAAATATCCTATTACACCCCAAACAAACATGTGCAACCATGTACTTTTTTCATTTTATATCTCTTTATCTTTAAATAAGTGAATCATATCTCTCAGTTATTTTTAATAGAATTAAATGTATGTATTCTCTTTTCCATACTTTTCTTGTTCACCCCCTTATTTTATGAAAAAATATTACATCAGTACTACGCACGTAGAGTAACGTGCGTAGCCAATGAAATCACGCCACGATATCCCGCGCGACACAAAAAAAAAACGGCGCAGTAACACGGGGAATATTCCCCCGTGTTATTTATGTGTTATTGTGTTATTCATGTGTTGTTATGTCCAGAGAATATTCCTGGTGTTATAATAACACAATAACACATGAATAACACATGAATAACACACAATAACACAAGAAATGTTATAATAATACAATAACACATCAATAACACATGAATAACACACAATAACACATGAATAACGCCGGGGAGAATATTCCCCCGTGTTACTACGTCGTTTTTTTCTCTGTCGGGAATATTTCCCGTGTTATTCAAATGTTATTGTGTGTTATTCATGTGTTATTGTGACCTGAGAACATTCTTAGTGTTATAATAACACAATAACACATCAATAACACATGAATAACACGCAATAACACATGAATAACACGGGGAGGAATATTTCCCGTGTTACTGCACCGTTTTTTTTACTCTGCCGCGCGAGATGTCGTGGCGTGATTTGATTGGCTACGCATGTTATTTTTACGTGCGTAGTACTGATGTAATATTTTTTCCTTATTTTATACCTTATTTTTTTGGGCGTGATTCACACAAAAATATTCAAATTTAACATATAAATCATCAAATTTTAGGCAAGTCCCCCACTTGTAAAACTCATCCTCATCAATATTTGTCCAATATTGTTCACCGCTGCATGTAACCATCATCTGACCGCCTCCCCAAATTCTTCGGACATAGTATTACCACATAGTTGCAGGTCAGCGCAGGATCTTTCCAGCTTTTCGCCAGCCAATATACGACTACTTCACCCTTCCCGGTATCCTTCCGTCCAAAAAAACACAGAACTTGACCAAGTCACCTTGACCCTCTCCATTGAAGTCTCTTGTTTTCTCCTTTCCTTCATAACTTATCATCCCTCCTTAATTAATCTATTTTTTTTTAACAATCCTCTCATCAATTTTGACCTAATCCCTCCCTCCATATCATTTTTCTTCTCTCTTGTCTGCTTGCTGTTTTGCTTTTAAAATTCTTAAATGTTCTCACATGAAGCTAAATTCCTTCTGTCGATCTCCTCGTCTTCTAACCTCCACCTTGTGATTTTATATTACGAAATCACATCAATGGTCTTTCTAAGTTGAAACCATTCTGGCTTGTCTTCAAGCTAACTTGGCGCTTACTTGCATATTTATATTTATATATATCAACTGAAATTGATGTAAATCTTTAAACTAAAATCTAAGAATAGACCGCCCGGGCCGGCTCTTCCATGTTCATTTTGTATATGTTCCCATTAATTGACTTCCCACTCTATAAATAACCAAGTGTGCATGTGTGGTTCTCTCCAACAACTGTTTCACAGATCCATTTACTCCCCATGGGATCCACTGATGGCTCCTCCCTTTGCCTTGATCTCAGCATTGGCACTCTTCAATACTCCATGGTGAGTGCCTTAGTTATTTAAGTTATCCTATAACTTGCGCATTTGAATCAGTATAATCTGATTAATTTTTTGTAGAAACAACATCATGATATCAACAAACTGCCATTAATGTTTGGCAATGCTGTGATGGAAGAGAAAGTGATTTACAGTTCTAGAATTGAACCCCAAGTTGTGAACGAGATGAACAGAGTGGTTGCGGAGAATAGACGGCTGTCGACCTTGTTGGCTGCCATCAGCGAGCGGCACCGAGCGCTTCGAGCGGAGGTGCTCAAGATGATCAGCAGTTCTTCTTCGTCTTCATCCTCGTCGTCGAAGACGGCGGCAAGTAAGAGAAATAGTGAGGGCTCCATTACTTATCTAGCATCCATAAATGAAAGTTACAAGGAAAATTGTTCTAGTTATCGTTCCTCCAGGCAAGTAGTCAGTGAAGCAAGACCCAGGATTTCGAAGATGTACATCAGATCTGATGGATTGGTAAGTTGAATAATTGATAAAAATATTAGATATGTTGTCTGCATATACTACAATATATAATATAATTGTACAAGGAGTACACATATATGCAGACTCCCTTAATTTTGAGCACAATTTTCTTAAATTATTGTATCTTGTCTTTATTTAAAATATGCATAATATCATTTGTATTTATCTCAAAGTGGTTTGCATAGTCTAACTGTATGTATGATGGCCAGAATGTGAGAGATGGGCATCACTGGAAGAAGTATGGACAGAAGGTGATAAGGGACAGTTCTTACCCCAGAGCTTATTTCAGATGCTCTTTCGCTCCCCTTTGCCCTGTGAAGAAAAAGGTTAGAATTTTATTGAAAATAGTAAACAAATAATTAGGACTCAGGTTCTCCTGACCTCCTGCTAATCATTTAGAATAAGCCTGCAAGCTATAAGAAAATAATCCCAATCATGTACAATATTTAAATTTTGTAAACTATCTTGTAATAGTGCATGTGAAATTAATATATATGTTGTTTAAGTTTATTTTACGTTGGAATTAACTGATTTTTAAGTTTATTAATTAAAAATTCAGGTACAAAGGTGCACAGAGGATCATTCAGTTGTTGTAGTTACTTATGAAGGGGAGCACAACCACGTCCAGCCATTACCAGGCCATTCTCACAATGGTCTATGCTGATATATATTGGGGTTCAGACTAAGTTAGGAATTCAAAAAACCAGCTGAAGATGGGGGCTGAGGAACATTTTTGGTCATCCTACAGCACTCAATTATTAAATCTATCATTTAAACTTTAATTTTTGCATTTCTGTCCCTTACCAGTACATGAAAAGGTGTATTTCAAAGTTAAAATAGTGATTTTTTTATGTGATAGGAAAGATTTGGGTGGTATACATGTTGAAAATAAAATGTTAGTTTCCTGGGTCTTAATGTTGTAATGTGTTCTTATTTTCCTGAGGATAAATTGAAGTCTGAGTATATAATAGTATATTTTGCTGAAATAGTTTTATGTATATGATGTTTTGTTGTGCCTATGATTAGAGGAGGTATGATAGGAATAAGACAATGGATTAAAGTCTAATTTGGGATACAGAGATTATGAAGTCTGAAATTGAAAGCAATATGAGTATAACAATTGGCTTTATTTTAATTTAGTTAAATTTTAAGTTCCAGTTTAAGGAAATTATAAGTTGAGTTAATTCTGTTATATTGGAGTTGTCTATTATTATGCCTGATTTTTAGTTGGGAAAACTTTAAATCAAAATATATTGTTCAAATTTTGATGAAAATGGGTGTAAATATCATTGAATTAGCATTGAAATAAATGCAATGTTGATGAAATTAATAAATTTTTTGTATTACAATCATTTTAATTAATAACAAACTTAAAATAGGAGACATTTTGTTGATTAAAAATTTAAGATGAATCCATGATTATTGGGTAGAATCAAGATAATAATGCATAACAAATTTCATTGTTTTTTTTTTTTTTTTGGTCAATTTGGAAGATTTACATACATACCGCTCAATTACTGTATATTTGCATATCTAACAGCTATACTTCAACTATTACATAAATGTATACCACCTGATCTATCCATAAAATAGAGTATTTCACAATTTAAGACTTAAAATGGAGGTATAAATGTAAAAAAAGACAGTAAAGTTTAGGTGTTAGATATACAGATGCATAAGAATTAGGCAATATGCATATAAATGCCCCTAAAATCTTACATGTAAAATACTTATGTAAGTGCTTATAAGAGAAAAGGAAAAATATAGAAGAAAAAAGAAAGATGTCCCCTCTCCACTGTTGAATGAAAAATTCACTACATCACCCAATTTTCTCCAAAAAAAATTAAAATAAAAATAATTATAATAATATACTTAGGTGTGTAACACATTGTGCTGCACATTGTTTGACTTTGGCGGGAGACAATCAAATCCCGTTTATTTGTTGAAGTAGCTCATGTAACAGATTTGCCCAGCTGATTGGCCAAATGTTCAGTTTGAACAGATTGGTCGAGCTGATTTGTCATATGAACTGGTTGAATCTGTCGAAGTTGGCTGAGTGAGCTTATAGACTTGACCGAATTGGCCTAATTTGGCAACTGCCATATGTTTCCTCCGAAGACACTAGAATATTCTAATTAAAATATGTGTTCAATGCTTAGTCATATTTTAAGCATGATAAAAGATATATTTGACATTACACACGAAAATTGAAATGGATTCTTTTCATCAATTAAGGAAAAAAACAGAAAAATCCAACATAGGCTTAAAAACACTTCTAAAATTTTTTATATATAATTTCTTGTTAATTTTCAAGGCAAGATTGAGAAATCCCAACAATGTGAAATTACAAGATATAATAATAATAATAAAGTCGTATGAGTGTCTAAGAGAAGCCAATAACCAGCAGCGCCAAAACCCAACTAATATTCTCATCCATAATGCCCAATATTCTCAAAATCTTATTTCATATTGTCATTAATCCTAAGTTTATATAGTTTCACAGATCTATCACTCTGGAGCAGGAACCCTACATCACGTATCGTATATCTCGAGTTCCCAAAACGGAATTATCTCTTAAAAAAAGATGAAACGTCATGACTCGGACACTCGATCGTCATAAAAATATTTTATCTTACACGTCAAGGGTTATCAAGAGTTATCAAACCTTTCACTGAACCTAGATTTCAATAATTTACAGAGCAAAGCTAGCTAGTTTATAAGTTTAAAGTCAACTAAAAACTGAATACTATTAATATATAGACATTTTGAATACTATTCCTTGCTTCATAAGGTTGACAGAGGCATTTATTTATGGATATTAAATAACCAGCTATTAATGCTAACATTAAGGAACAGCTTAATGATAATCAATAAAAGAATTACAAATATGGATGGTCATCATGTGGTAAATATAATCAAAGCATAGGGATTAGTCTGATGGACAATCCTCTTGTTATTGATGTTTTTCAATACTTATCTTCAAGTTAGTACATAGATATCACACATGCCTAACTTTTTTGAGTACTTTAGAAGTTTATGCTTAGATGCTCTCTTAGTAATAGTATCCACTAGCTAATCATCTGATAGAATACTTTGTAGTTCCACTTCCTCTTGTTAGATATGACTCATATATCATAAATGGATAGTGCTAAATCAGGAGCGGAGCAAAGCGGAAGATTCTATCCAAATCAGAGGAGTTTCTTTATGTGGGTTTGGGGTGTGGTACAGGGGTAATTTGGTAATTACATGTTGTACTCAATATTTCCTTTTTATGTACTTTCTAGAATTATAAATTAGGCTTGTATGTAACATATCCTAAGGATTATCCCTGAATTCTGTATTTTGTACTTTTTCTGAATTAATGAAAAACCGGCGCTCAGCTCCCGAGGACGTAGGCATCTTTGTCAAACTTCTTTAAATTTCTTTTTATTTTTTTCTTCGTCCTAATTTCTCAATAAGGCGGAGGTTCTATAAAAACTTGGGCGGCGCAAAATAAAGAAAAATTTCGGCGCAGAAGAGAGAATTTTCCTCGGAATAAAATTCAGCTGAGGGCTGCGGCTCTGCGACCCTTTGGCTTCGTCAAAGTTCGGCGGGTAGCTTCGGCGAGAAAAAGATTCGCGACCAAACGGCTTCGTTGTTAGTGAATCGCATCGCAGAAGAAGCTTCGCGATCGCGCGACAGGGGAGTGGAGAGTTCGCGGCTTCCCTTGGTTGTTCGCGAGAGGGCGGGGGAGGCGGAGCGGTTTGTTGGGGGCACGCGGTTTGAACCAGAGGACTTCCGCAGGCGGAAGTTCCTTCGGAGGCTGGATTTGGAGGCGGAGCACAGCAGGAAAGGACCGCGGGATCAATAACCCTTTTCTGCCAATCTGCGAAGGCGGCTGGGCTGGAGGCGGAGCACAGCAAGAACTCTTTCCTGGAGGAATCTTTGATTTTACCAGGAAGCCGGTGGAAGGGAAAGTTTTTTTTTTTTTAATTTTACTTAATCAAAGAAAAGTTTTTTTAATTAAGTTGATTTAAATGAGATAATATTTAATTAAGATTTTCTTTGTTGGAGAAAACTGCGGAGAAGTAAATTTGGAAGATTTTTCAAATTTTGTGCAGCAGCGGAGTTATTCTATGAAGCAAAAAATAAGGGAAGATTTTGAAGTTTATGAGCAAAGATTTGTAAAAAAGTCTCGTTACACGTTTAATTTTCAGATGACATTTTCTAGTGCGAAATTCGAGGTGGTGAAATTCGATGGAACTGATAACTTCGGAATGTGGCAAACGAGAGTGAAAGATCTGTTGGCGCAATAGAGAATCTTGAAAGCTTTGCGGGCAACGAAACCAGATGTCATAGAGGATGAAGATTGGGAAGAATTGCAACAGTAAGTGGCAACCACTGTACACATATGTCTGACAGATGAAGTTATTTATCACGTGATGAATCTAAAATCTTTAGGGGAGGTGTGGAAGAAATTAGAAACTCAGTTTATGACTAAATCTCTGACAAATAAGTTGTATATGAAACAAAAGCTGTATGGGCTGAAGATGCAAGAAGGTTCTGATCTGGCGCAGCACGTGAATGGCTTCAATCAAATAACCACGGATTTATCACGGCTTGATGTGACTATTGAAGATGAAGATCAAGTAATAATTTTGTTGTGTTCATTGTCTTCTTCTTATGAACACCTCGTGACTACTCTGACATATGAGAAAGAAACTATCAAAGTTGATGAGATCACTGCAACATTGTTGGCTCACAACCAGCGGAAGCAGAATGCAAGAGAAAACTCTCATGAAGACAGTTTATATGTTAAGGGTAAGCAGGATTGTGAAAGGCGAAATTTCAGATCAAAGTCTAGAGGCAAAAAGACAATTCATTGCTACAGGTGCAAGAAACCAGGTCATATGAAGAGAGATTGTCCAAAGCTCAAGAAGCAGACTAGAGAGAAAGGTGATGCATCATTGAAATATGTAAATGTGGTTCAAAATGATAATTCAGATTACAGTGATAGCGATATGTTCTCTGTTTCATCAACTCGGATCACAAATGTATGAATTCTTGATTCAGGATGTTCTTATCACATAAAACATAACAGAGAATGGTTTACTTCATACATGTTAACTAATTCTGGCTCGGTCTATTTGGGTGATGATATATGTTACAATATTGTTGTTATTGGAGAAGTCAGAATTCAGATGTATGATGTCACAGTTAGAACATTTTGTGATGTCAGACATATTTCAGATATGAAGAAGAACTTGATTTCCTTGGGTACTCTACACAGAAATGATTTTATTCTTAAGGTTAATGAGGATAAGGAAACCATCAGAATTGTTAAGCATGTCCTGACGGTGATGAAATGAAAGTTAACTACAGGCAATATCTACAAACTGTTGGGGAGTACAGTTGTAGGTGAAGTTCATTCTATGGAGTCAGATGATGAAAGTACAAAACTATGGAATATGTGTCTGGGTCATCCCAGTGAATGTGGGATGACAAAATTACATAGAAGAAATTTTTTGCATGGTGTTAAAAGCTACAAGCTCGATCTTTGTAAGTTATGTGTTCTTGGAAAACAGACTAGAATCATTTTTATGACTGAAAAACATAAAACTGAAGGAATTTTTTATTATGTGCATTCTGATGTGAAAAGTTTTGAAAACAGACTAGAGTCAGTTTTACGAGAGAATCATCATTAAGAGGATCTCAGTATTTTGTTACATTTATTGATGATTCCTCCAGAAAAATTTGGGTGTATTTCGTGAAGCGGAAATCCGAAGTTTTTTCTAAATTCAAGATATGGAAAGCTGAGGTGGAGAACTAAACTGGCAGAAATATCAAGTATTTGAGGTCTGATAATGGCACAGAGTACACAGATTCGCAGTTTCAGAAGTTCTGTGAGGAGCATGAGATTCAGATGCATTTTTCAGTGCGCAAGACACCACAACAGAATGGTGTGGTAAAAAGGATGAACATGTCTTTAACTGAAAAGGCAAGGTGCTTGAGACTGAATGCAGAGCTTCCTAAGAGTTTCTGGGTAGAGGCTATGAATATGACTTGTTATCTCATCAATAGATCACCTCGAGCATCATTGGGTGACAAGGTCGCAGAAGAGGTGTGGACAAGTAATCCAGTTAAATTCGATCCTTACGGATTTTTGGTTGTCCTACTTATGTGCATGTGCCTGGAGATGAAAGAACCAAACTTGATGCAAAATCCAAGACTTGCATCTTTTTGGGCTACAAGAAAGGTGTGAAAGGATAAAAGTTTTGGGATCTGATTGCAAAGAAAATGGTTATCAGCAGAGATTCAGTTTTTGATGAGCAGTTTATGTTACAGCAGAATTATGACAGGGTGTCAGAGAAGAGTTCCAGTTTAGATGCAGTGTAGATGAATTTAGAACAACAACTAGTAGCTTCTGAGAGAGGTGAAAGTTTAAATCCAACACCTGGTGATTCTATTCCAGATGATCTGCAGAACTATAATCTAGCCAGAGATAGATAGAGACACACCAATGTAAGACCTCCTAGTAGATTGGGTTATGAAGACTTGCTCTTGTGTATTTCTCATCAGCAACGATGATCCAACAACTTTTTAAGGAGCTATCACTAGTCAGGAGAAAAAAAAATGGATGGGTGCAATGAATGAGGAGATAGAGTCTTTGCAGAAAAATCGCACATGGGAGCTAGTTCATCTTCTAGAGGGAAAGAAGGCTATTGGGTGTAAATGGGTCTACAAAAGGAAACCAGCAGCATAAAAAAAAGAAGGGAAAAATTTCAATGCTCGACTGGTAGCAAAGAGATTTTCACAGCAGAATGTGATAGATTATAATGAAATCTGTTCTCCTATAGTCACATGTACTTCAATCAGGGCAGTGCTTGCATTAGTAGCCATTTGGGATTTACATTCGGAGCAGATAGATGTTAAAACTCCTTTATTGCATGGTGATCTGGAGGAGTAGATTTACATGGAGTAGCCAGAAGGGTTCACTCAACCTGGACAGGAGCATATGGTTTGCAGGTTAAAGAAATCGTTATATGAGTTGAAATAGTCTCCAAGACAATGGTATAAGCAGTTTGACTTCTACATGATTCTGATTGGATACAAGAGATGTGAGTATGATTGTTGTGTTTATGTGAAGAGCCTTGATGATCATTCTATTATTTTTCTGTTACTGTATGTTGATGATATGTTGATTGCTGCAAAGAATACGAATAATGTCTGTGGTTTGAAAGCTTTATTGAGTCAGGAATTTGACATGAAAGACTTGGGTCCTACGAAGAAGATTCTTGTAATGGAGATTCATCGAGATAGAGGCTCAAGACGATTATGTTTATCTCAATGAGGCTATGTTGAGAAAGTGTTGTAAATGTTTAAGATGAGCAAAGCAAAACTTGTAAGCACTCCTTTGGCAAATTATTTTAAGTTTTCTTAAGAAGAGTGTCCTAAGACAGATACAGAAATTGAAGACATGACAAAAGTTTCATATGCTAGTGCAGTTGGCTGCTTGATGTATGCAATGGTATGTGCTCATCTTGATTTGACTCATGCTGTTAGTCAAGTCTCCAAATACATGGCTAAATCTGGAAGGCGACATTGGGAAGTAGTCAAGTGGATTTTTAGGTATCTGAAGGGTACTGTAGGACATGGAATTATTTTTGGTAGTCAGCAGACTGATCCTTCAGTTGTACGATATGTTAATTTAGACTATGCATGTGATTTGGATGGCAGAAGGTCTACAACTGGATGTGTTTACTTTTGGTGGACGACCTATATGTTGAAAATCAACAATTCAGTCTATTGTGGCATTATCCACAATTAAAGCTGAGTACACGGCAGTAACTGCAGCTGCTAAAGAAGCCTTATAGCTCACTGGGATAATAAAGGAACTGAGCGTTGACCAAGGTGGAGTTCAGTTGCATTGTGACAGTCAGAGTGCTATTTATCTGGCTAAGAACCAGGTGTACCATGCGAGAACCAATCACATCGATGTCAGGCATCACAAGATCAAAGAATTGATTGCTTCTGGGGAGTTACTATTGCAAAAGGTTCATACTGATGAGAATGCAGCTGATATGTTGACCGAGCCAGTTATTATCAACAAGTTCTTGCATTGCTTGGACTTGTTGAATGTCTACAGTTTTTAGAGAAGCATAATGGCCCAACCAACTTCTGGTATGAAATGAGCTCCATGCCGTATTTCTCATAAGGGTCTAAATATTTGCTAAGGTGGAGATTTGTTAGATATGACTCATATACCACAAATAGACAGTGCTAAATCAGGAGCAGAAGATTCTGTCCAAATCAGGGGAGTTACTTTATGTGTGTTGGGGGTGTTGTACAGGGGTAATTTGGTAATTATATATTGTATCAAAGGTTTTCTTTTTATGTACTTTCTAGGGTTATAAATTAGGTTTGTATGTAACCCTAGGGATTATTTCTGAATTTTGTATTCGGTACTTTTTCTGATTTAGTGAAAAGATGTCGCTCTGCTCTCAAGGACGTAGGCATCTTTGTCGAACCTCGTTAAATCTCTTTTTGTTTTTTTTCTTCGCCCTAATTTCGAACACATCTTATTATATTTCTCCTTCATGGAGAATCTGACTACCTCAACATCGTTGTATGATTCTACTATGCTAGATTTTGGCTTTATCACATGTTGTGTTGTTATCGAAATTTAGCTAAATCAATTGCTTCTAGAAATAGCTCGGTCTTGTAAGAAACATTTTAGTTACAATGCTTGAAAAATTCATTCGGTCATATCCCTATATAGCTTATACAATGGCTAAATTTTCATCTACGATGGTAATATATTAAGAGATTCACTATAGGAATTTAGCTTATTGTCGACGATCAAATACTGTCGGTATAAATATTTAAAATATAGGTAATATATTTAGTGACGGTCTATCTACAATTTATTCAACGTAGCAAAAATGTTTTTCGACAATAAAATTACCTACGGATTTATTGACAATTTCTATATACAGACGATCATCCAAAATATAGTAACTGTTGTTGTTGATCCAAAATCATACCACGTTTAACTGTTGTTTGACTGACAATAATATAACCGACATCTATATCCATAAGAAAAGTGTTGCACTGCCACCGGAAAAGTGTCGTGCTTCTGTTAGTAAAATGTAGCTTGTCAATAATAGTTTATTGAATCTCCAGCTCACTCCTTCGGCAACTACTCTTAAAATCTAGTATACATTTATGCATCTTTAGTTTTTCCTACAACATCCATCACAATATTGAATATATTGCCAAAAAAATTTTTTGTCTATGTGCATCACATCGAGATTATACTTGATCATGTTATCTTTCCAGTAAGGTAGATCCCAAGACATGGATTTTGTTGAACAATTATGAATATCGTTAAATACTGATGGACGATGTAAAGATAGCCTAGGATAAATAGTAATCTTCGGAATTTCACTGACAATTTGAAATAAATCTTCTCTGGATGCTACTAAGGTGACATTGATTTCTAAATTTTGTTTTTTTTAATGCATTTCTATTCCTCCTGAGGAGATGTTCAACATCTAACAACATACGTGACAGTCAAACCATAAATTCTTCTTTTCATGTTGAAGGGTGAATGTCTTAGATGAATTCATGCAAGCTGGACATGTTAACTTTCATGCAGTGCTCCACCCAGATAACATTACATATGCTGGAAAAGTCACTTATTGTCCTCATTAATACTGCTTTCATCAAAAAGTTGTGTTTTATGGTAACATCATAAACCACGACTCCTCTTTCCCAAAGAATCTGCAGCTCATCTATTAGTGGCTGCAAGTATGTATTGATTTAACCTTTAGGATAATCAAGGTCAGAAATAAGAAGGTTATTGTCATGCACATCTCATATGAAAGAGCAATAAACTAAGTATAAAAAATTAAACTTAGTTGTTGATATAATTGTAGAGTTATAACAATGGGTGATCAAATATTTAGAAGGACTGAATGTCTTAGATAGCTCGAACAATGTTAGTTGCTCTAAAACTGTTTGATTTAAATTTTGTCTTAGATAGAGATTGGATTGAAAAAAAAAATGAGTTGAGCTACGAGCCAAAATTGACAATAAAAATTAGATTTCAAGTGGATTTTTATTTTGGCAATGAAAATTAGATATCACATTGGAGGAAATATTGAACACTCTTACAACATATTAAATATTTTCTTTTAATAATATATTTCAAGGTGTGCAATTAATCTAGTAAAAAGTTGTGGACGTGAGAATGCTTAAATTTATATTTGTGAAAGGGTTGGTGTAGCTACAGTTGTAGATAATATTAAAAAGCAATGCCTTAATAAATTTAATAAATATATTTAACTTAAATCGAGACAAACACCAAAAAAACTAAATATTAATTTGAACTATTTTTTAATTCTTAATTGATTGCATTCTGTTATTTCTCGAATCAATGTCAGACTGATTAACGATCTTCTATATACATAACATCATTGTGATGTTAAATAATCTGATTTCAAGCAAAGCGAAGGTCTACTCAAAAGAAATTCCATCCAAATTAACTTTCTAGTGATTGTTATTGTTCGAGTTAAATTCACAGACCTTCCCTCTGTAATATAAATATAACATAAACTTTAAATGTCCTAAGTTCGGAACATGTATAACGTAGATTTTAAAAGTGCTAAGCCCTAAATTCACAAACCAACCCTACATGTGAAATTGGATTATGGATTGATCATACTAAATTTCCACTTGATTCGGCGTGAATGTATTATTGGCTTAAGCCTTAGCTTTTGATAGAAATTTTTACTCAAAATTCTTATGTAATTACATATCTAACAGCTAAACTTCCATGTTTTGTATACATACCGCCCTACATATGCATAAAAAGTTGTATTAAAATATAAATTTTTAAGTGTTCGATATATAAATACATAGGAACTTAGTGGTATCTTTGTAAATTTTCAATTAGGAGCTAGCAAGCTTACTTTCAAAACAATCTTACTTTCCTAATCTTTCATATCTACATGCATATAACACTTCCACTTAAAGATTTAATTTTATTTATATGATTTACATGCATGTTATCTAATTCCTACGTGCCTACACATACAATATCTAAACTTCAATGTTTACATGCAAGACATTTAGCTCCTATGTGTTTATTATTGAATGTGTAGGCACTCACTTTCCTTTTTATGGATTTCAACATATGCTACAATATGGTTCCACTAGCTTTCCTATTTTCCTCGGCCTGCCCCTGACATGACGACATGTAAAGAGTGCAATCAAGGACTACTCCCAAAGCTTTCTAATTTGATTGGTTGATAATGTAATTGCTTATTTTAGATGTTATTATATGTATTGATCTCTTTGTGATTCAAAATTACTAGTCTTTTGTAAACCTTTTGACTGAAAATTAAAGTTGTTAAGAAATTGCAATTTCTCTCTCTCTCTCTCTCTCTCTCTCTCTCTCTCTCTCTCCCACACACACACACACATAAAGCTCTCAGTCTCAAATCCCTCCTCTTGTCAATCAACCAAACTAACCCTAGCCATCTCTACCCACTTTTCCAAACCTCATCAAAGCATAATCAACCACTCATTGCCATTAACTTAATTTCCTATTTTTAGAAAACCTTTAACACAATTTCTATCCAACCGAATATCTACCAAAATCAAGGCCCTTCGTCCACCCTAGCCTACAAAATAATGCCCTCCAAGTTTCACCTTGTTGCCACTCTTCAAACTAAACAACAAATACTAATTCTACCCAACACAACATCACAATCTTCGACATAATACTACCATCCAACAACCCAAAAAACGAACTTACTCTTCTAGATGGGTTTCAGGTAGGAGCGGAATGGAACGATGAGAGAGATGGTGGTCTCTGTAAGTGGTGATCCTGAAGTTCTCATCCTATCTAGCTCGAATGGTGACTTCATTGAAAACCAATTAGTGTGGTTTTGGTGGGGGCAAAGAAGGCACGAGTGAAAAGAAAGAATGGAGCAAAAAAAACCTTAATTAATGTTCTATATAAGCCGCGATCCCCTAGATCAGGCGGCCGGTTACGGTGGTCTCTGCAAGCTGGAGTCGTGACCAGAAGAGGAGGCACAAGCTGGAGTCATGACAAAAAGACAATAAGCAAGTCATCAAGAGAAGAGGAGCGTCAATGGGAGAGGAGAAGCATCAACAGGAGAGGAGGAGGCTATGGCCTGCGTGAGGGCTGGGGAATTTCGGGCAAAACCGAGAGAGGGGAGGAGTCACAGGAGATAGGAAGAATTTGGAATTTTGATGGTATAACAAATTAGTTCCAATGGTATAGCAACAAGAGGTAAACATTGGTTTTATTTTAGAATGTAGCCAATAGTTCACAACTTCAGTACGTCTAAATAAACAGAGAATTTTTTCTATTAAAAAGTGAAGGCCAGGGAGTAGTAATACCATCGAAAAAGTAAAAGATTAAACATTCGTCGCTAAGCCATGACAAATTAAAAAGATATTTGTGACGCACAATAAGCCGTCGGTTATGCCATCAACTATACTGCATTTTTCTGTAGTGGTTGCCAACCAACATCTATATATACTTCAAAAATTTATTTTAATTTTTTATGTTTTAGAAAATAAATTTTACTATTTGAGATAGATCATAGATACTTCAAAATAAGAATAATTGCAATTATGTGTTCTTCATTGGGATTACATGTGAACTAACTGATTATAATAAAAACATAAGCAATGTCTCATTTTATACGAGCTAAATTTATCAATCGTCTAACAAGTCTATAGTATCTACCCTTATCCACTGATATCCAATTTATTTCAATATATATTTTTGCTCTCCATTTGAGTATCAGCTCGTTAGCAAATTGATATATTAGTTTCATAAAATTGAACTTAGTCTTTTTAATGAAAATAGCATTCATTCACTCAAAATAGCTACTTTAATTGCAAAAAGTATCATTAAGCTTGTCCAAGTCTTTTATTGTAAATTCCATGGATAAGTGTTCCAATATGGCTTTTATATCTTCTAGCTTCTTGCCTATAAAAGTCATGTCATCAATATAAGATAACTAGTGCAGTGCTTCTTTCATTTTGCCTCTTTAATAACAATATATAATCTTAATTATTTTATTTGTAACTAAAGATTATCATCGATTTGTTTAATTGCTCTAACCAAATTTTATAAGATTATTTTGATTTATATGGCAATTTCTTCTACTTACACAAATTTTTTAAATCAACATCAATTGCTTCAAAGGATATTGGTTGCTTGCAAATAAATACTAATTGAAATAAGCTAGTAAATAGTAGGCTCAATAGTCATCACTACTATAGGAATGACATTGCTATTGTCATTCCTTCTTTAACAATGGGAAACTTTCTTCATAAAGTAGCAAGAATAATGCACTTTTGTGCTTCTTTCAGTCTTTATGATTGTCTTCTCATGGAGACATACATTCTTTTAATTAACTTTATTTAAGATAATCTTTTTTTTTCCTTAAGGCTAGAAAGCCAAATAGATTTATCTTATAACTAGTTTAAGGGGCATTACATTGTTTGTAATTGTTACTAGGTGATTATAGTGTTCATATTAACCAAAAGACATTTTGTTCTTTAACATACGAAGTGATCGTGGTTCCAGACACTATAAATTTCATATTTTTTTATGAAAATTTTGCTCTAAAGGCTATGTTCCCTTATCCTATACTACACCCATCCAATTCTGCCCATTTTCATACCATTACTTATTTGCCTCAATCAAATATTTTTGTGTCTCCTCAAACATTAAATAAATCTCGATCATTGTACCTATGTTTTATTCTTATAATATGTCTATTTCTCCTGTTTGTTTTATCTTTTGGGAATAAGGTTCCTTTTTTGTATACTCATCATCTCACAAAAAAGAACTCCTTCTAGCTTAAAAAAGATAAATATAACAAGAAATTAGACATAAACTTAATAATAAACACTTAAGCTTTATAATGTAATACTATAAACGTATTATAATGTCATATAATTTCATACAAATTTAATGAAAAATATGCATCAATGAAATTAAGTTAGTGGAGTGACGATTGGTGCTGAATTGAATAAAATTGATCCAACTCTCAAGTAATTGAGTAAAGTCTATCATAACAACCTTTTTCAAGGGAATCTTAAAAGGAAAAGTTATGAGAATGAATTCAAGTCTTGTGCTATTAGTGTAAATGTTACACTACAAGAAAAAGGGATAACCGAGCAAACCCGATAGCTTAAATTTGCATTGGTGAAAATGCTCTATTTTCTGACAGTTTTTATTATAACATATGCATTTCATTGTCGTTTATAAGCACATAAAAACTGAAAGGCATGAGTCGCCGGTTATTTACAATCCCACCATTTGGCGAGACGTTAATTGACAAGCTTTTTTAGTAATCGACGGACAATGTCATCAGTATTAATGTTTATAGCCAACAGATTTGAAGTCGTTTCTAAGTCATCGGAAAGAATACTTTATACCGCTAGAATTCATTGCGCCCCCAAACTTGCCCTAATCACAATCCCCCTCGGTCGCTCCCTCTCCCTCATGCCCTAACCCTCTCTTCCCCTCCCCTCTCCCGACAACTTCAGCGCCTCAGCGACCGCAACTCAGGTGACTCCAACTCTGGCGACACATTTTCAGTCGCCAAATGGGAAGTTGTTGGTTGCTTTAATTTAATTATATATATAT
>JXCR01082586.1:227157-283549 GCA_002079205.1 Phalaenopsis hybrid cultivar
GTAGAATACCCCCCCCCCCAAACTATACATAACTACACTATTGACTTGAGCTTGGACTTACAAAACTGAGTAGGTCGACCGAACATTAGTCAGCTCCACCCAAAGTGCTGTCAGCTCCACTTAGTGTTCCTTCCTCAGGACCGCCAACTCTTCCCGTAGCTCCTTCACCTCTACATCCAATTGTGGGCTACTAATTTACCTTTGGAGACCTTCTTCAGGAACGGTCAAGGTGTTGACTGCTTCCCCTGCTCTGTGCCTAGGATGATGTTCCCTCAACTTTGCCTGAATCAAAAACTTGGTCGATAGCTTGTAGTGATGATTCATCACCTAAGATCACATCAGTTGCATCAAGAAAAAAATGTTGATACATAAAGGCAACATATAAATACAACAGATCAACTCCACATACCCAAAGCTCTATCCAACTCAAACAACTGAAACAAAAAAAAAATCTCACCAGGCATTGACGGGGGCTCGGAGCCTCTCTCCCAAAGTCTGCTTTCAGAACCATAATCACTGATCTTGCGAGGAATACACTTTTTTCTACTAAGGCCTTTATCTAGAACCACAATCCTCTTATCATTAGGCAATGAAGCTATAGTCATCTCTTAGGCAGGTTGTTTAGCCAGCTGATCATGGGTCGCAGCAATGTAGGTTCCAGATCACCAACAAAAGGGTCACACAGTTTGCCTCCCTCTTTTGTCTATTGAATTTATAGCAAGTAGGATGATGCAATCTCATACCTAAAATCTTACACATGCTTCTTCTTGTAGGTGAGTTGCTTAACTCACCTCACACCTTTGGATCGGCTCCGTTCTCCCTTCTTTCAGCTTCTTCATTGTCATGGGCTACTTCATGCCCTTGGGCTGGCTCCCTTAGCCCAATTTTTTTGTTATGGACTTCTTACCCTCAAAGTGGCTACCTCCCTCTGATCATTTCTTCTTCTAGAGTTCCTTATCAAAATGAAATCCTGACACTGAAGCTTTGAAGGTTTTAACCAACATTTCCTCGGTAAAGACATTGTCCGTGAAGTTTTTGCTACTCGCCATAGAAACACTCTTAATGTCAACCTACAAAGAAACACGCTCTCAAGCAATGCAACAATAAAAGCACTAACCATGACCTATTGATAAAATATCTGAAACACAAAAAATAAGGGAGTTCAATCATTAAATTACTGATTACAAGAAAAAAAATCAATTTTTTACATTGAAGTATTTTATTCTTATCATAGCTCAACTTTCAAGAAATAAGTGAATTGAGTAACTAAATATGTATGTCAAAAATGAATCAGCATGAATCATGAGGAAATTCAACAGACTAAAGATAAAAACGTTGTCATGGATGTCCCATAGAAGGAAAATCAAAGAGCACATCAACGGAGGACTAAAAATCTTGACCGACTAACTACAACTACCTTGGAGCAGGATTCAAAGCCGACTGAATGAAGGCTGCACGAGTCAAAGATCAAGAACATGAAACCAAGATAAGGAATCGACCCAACTCTCATACCAACATCGTCAACCACCTCACAAGAACCCTCAAGACTCTAAGTCCCGAGGTTCTCATCATAACACACTCCACGAACAACTCAAAAGGAAATCTTGTCAAGGTTTAGACTACCTGTCAGACTACAATGATTCACCGTCTGCCTGACAATCTAATCTCATTCTAATGACAGGAGCTTCTCATCTCGGAGTCGATAGTCGATAGCCTGACCATAGCAGTCGAAGGCTGACCAAGCTGGACATGCAATATCCAAACGACTGAAAGACAACCAGAGCTGATCGACTGTTCCAACTCAACAGAGTCGACTGAGCGACCCTTGCCAACACAATGACTACCGATCTCAACCGAGCGAGTGATAGGGTAGTCGAGGTAATTTCTATACTAAGGAATAAATTAGTAAGTTATAAAAGAACCAACACTTTACTGTAATATCTCTCTCTCTTTCTCTCTCACTCGCTTTGGCACGCTCCTCCCCATTTTATTCTATTTCTTTAGGCGTGATTCACAGGACATATTCAAATTGAATATTTTTAATATCTTGAGAAAAAAAGATAAATGTCTAAAATTTTTAGTTTAGATTTAGATTTAGATTTTTGTCTCAATCATAGAGGTTTTACTTTCTACCATTTTTATTGTTTTGACCATTTAGCACTTAGTTTTTATTTTTAATTTAGATAATTTTAATTTTTCAAGAAATTGATGAATTATTATAATTTTTTTCATATACTTAAAAATTTTAATAAATTTAATAATTTTAATTAAAACTTACATTATTAAAGATTACCCATTTTAATTTAAGAAGTCCCATTTTATTATATATATAAAAAATCAACTTATATCTTTAACTATTTTTTTATCACTATATCCTATTTTAACTCTAATTAATATACATGCTTTTCAAAATGTAAAATAAAAAGATAATTCTTTTAGTGCATAAAATAAATAATCCTTCTTAATGAAAAACCTGTGAAACAGCAAATAAATATCTCATCAACGTAAATAAACAATTCAAGTCATTGACCACATATAAGTTAAGTTTCTAAAATTCACGGCTGGACAACCCGACTCAAACTCAACTAAAAAAACCTCATTTTGGTCAGATATCTAACCCATTTAAATTTTGAGTTGAGTTTGGGTCAGCCTACAAATCAAAACTTAGCTACCTCGAACTTCATCCAAAAATCAAAACTCGGCCTAAACTCGAACTCAACTCACATGGCCGTTAAGGCTTACATTAAATAAATTATGTGGGTCGAGTTGAAGGCGAGTCAAATTCGGATCGAACCAAATTCAGATCTGATTCATTAAATCAAATTGACAACCTACTTTACAGCAATCGCATCACCATGTGAAATTGGTACCACTAAAGTGGTTAAAAGACATTAATTATCCGAATCACTACCATATAAATATATAAAATTCACTACCTGATGAAGAATCCAAGGCAGATCGTGAGGCTGATAATTGTGTCACACATGTTATCCATTTACCATTATTGCTAGTTGTCGCACCACAGACAAAGGAGGCCTCACATGAAGCTAATTATAAATAAATGGAAGGCATAAAAAGCTGGGAGAATCTAATGTGCCGCTACATTTTTACCCTCTTAAGTCACTCCATGTTCCAATCTCATCTTTTGTGGAGGGCTGTCTCACAAATTATGTACCCAAGCTTGTTTGGTTGTGGTGCGGAGTCACGTCTTTTTCTTCGAATTTATTAAGCTCGGGTCTCGTCTGATATTTTGTCGTTGTTGTTGTTGTTGTTGTTGTTGTTGTTGTTGTTGTTGTTGTTGTTTTTGTTGATGATGAGAATTTTGCTCAATTGGAATATCTTCTTCGTCCCATGATGCTTGTTGATTATATAGTCGTATGGCTACGACTAACATGAATGCTACATCAAAAAATGTTCAATTAAAATTGATTAATGTTTTTACTAATAAACCGAAGTGAAAAAATGAATTAATTACCTGCCCATATTCGAGCAATTGTGGAAGATAGATTCCATATGAGGGTGAAAATAGCGCCGACTATTAACTTTTTGTGTGTGCATGTCTCCCAACCATCTCGAAATCTTTCTAGCCAAAATTTTCCTGAAAATTTTAAGAAGTTTATATACAAGATGAAGATAATGCTAATAGTAATGTTAATATTGATAAAAATTTTCAATGCTTTTTTAATATAATTTAAATATTATGTAAATAAATATAAATCTCTTCCTGCAAAAAAAATTAGATATTAAGGGTCTCTTTGGGGCAACTGTAGCTTATTGAATAATCTGCTGATAAGCTAGATACAATAACTATTACAAATTTTTTTTTTAGAAAAGCTAGACAACTGTCAAAAAATTTCATGCGGTGTGAAAACGTTATTTTCAGCATTTTGAAAACACATAAGCTGTCAAAATGCAGTTTACCCAAACAGATCAGGTTCGTTGTCAAAATGACACCGCTAGGGCTGTCAAAAAAGCTCGTTGTTCGCGAACAGTTCGTGTTCGGTTCGTCAATGAGTTTGTGTTTGATTCGTTCGATTAGTAGACGAGACGAACACGAACAAATTTTTATCGTTCGGTTAGTTAAATGAACCAAACACGAACATTGATGCGTTCGTTCGTGTTCGAATCGTTATTGTTCGANAGGAGAGGTTGCTCTAACTTTAAGGGAAGTGACAGTGGACTTTGCTTTAATTGAGGATATTACTGCAGGTTTTTGTTCAAGGGATCACACGAAAGATGGGTGTCAAAATTAAGGGCTGTATTTTAATGTGTCTGGGCTTTTGCATGGGAGACACGGAGGAAGGGAGGATGAAGATTATTACTTTGTCAATTGTTGATAACTTCTTATTTTTTGCTAAATTCCAATACCAATTTGGATTTCAGTGCACATTTGCTCGTGTTTCATTGTTATTTTACTGTTGAGGTGAGAGTTAAAATCATTACTTGTTCTTTTGGTTGTTTTTGAAAATCTAACGTTTTAATCATGGCGCACGTAAGACGATTTTAACGGTTATGAAAAGCCCAATTCTTATGTATTTACATAACTAGCATATAAATTTTACTTTTTACATTTACGTCAGTTAAGTTTTTCATAACACAAGGTAAATAGCACCATTTTAACTTTTATCAATTGAAATGCAAATTTTCATGTATAAATAAGGTGGCACGTTTGTAAAATATGAACTTTAGGTGTTAGATATGTAAATACGTGGGAATTGAGTGGTATATAGGTAATTGTTTCTAGAAAAATTGACTTGGATATTAATTTTGCTTAGCTGTTGATGGAACATTAAGAAATCAAATTCATTTACTTACATAATTAAATGACAAGGGAAGTCTCAGAAATCTTGATCTTAAAACAGATCCATCAATTTGGTTTATTTAAGATCACCATGTGGATATCAAGATTAGGATAAGTTATTGCTGAGAAATTAGGGCGAAGAAAAATAATAATCAACACAAATTCAGAAGAACACACTGAGATTTAACGAGGTTTGACAATGTGCATATGTCCTCGGGAGCAGAGCGGCAAATTTCACAATTTCAGATGACTCCAGTACATACCCATAGGGTTACACGTCTTATTTATAGATAAAACCTACATATAAAATTACAAAGACGCCCTCGCTCACCCCAACCCACTAAATTCCAAGAGACACTCATCTTCATTTCAGGAGACACATTTTCAATTCCAAGAGACTCCAAATTCTAGTATATGAGCCATACCAAACAAATTTTCACCTTGGCGAATATCCAGTCTCTTAGGAGAAATACATATATCTAACAAATCTCTACATTTGTTAATATCCAACCCCTTATGAGAATTACATATACCTAACAAATCTCCACCTTGGTGAATATCCAGCCTCTTAGGAGAAATACATCATGGAGTTTCTTACACCGAAGTGGGTCGGGCAACCATGCTGTCTAACAGTTGTAAATCTTCAACAAGTCTAAGCAATGCAAGAACTTTTTGATAGTACCTAGACGTATCTTTTGCAATTTTATCATATGATTCAACAAAGTGAACTCCACATACAACCGTACTCCCCAATAGTTTATAGATATTACCTACAGTGATCTTTCCTTTCATCACAATCAATGCACCTTTAACAATTCTAATGGTTTCTCTATCTTCATCCCCCTTATGAATAAACAATTTCTGTGTAAAGTGCCCAAGAAAATTAAATTCTTCATCAAATCTGAAATATGTCTTACATCACATAATGTTCTAACAGTGTCATCATACATTTTATTTCTGACTTTGTCAATACTAGCAATATTATAATATCTATCATCACCCAAATAGACTGAACCAGAATCAGAAAACTTGTATGAAGTAAACAAATCCTTATTAGGTGTTATGTGATAAGAGCGCCATGAATCAAGAATTCATACATCCTTCAACTGAGTTGTTGTAACTGAAAGTACATAACCATCACTGCAATCTGAATTGTCAGTCTGCACAATGTTCACAAAATTGGAAGATACATCATGTTTCTCATCAAACTGTTCAGATTGTAGACGTAAACATGCAATATGTTTAACATTGTAGTTTATAGATGTATCTCACAGAATTGGAGATATAAACATGCGATTGTTCAACATCGTTTATAGATGTATCTCACAGAATTGGAAGATACATCCTGTATGAAGTAAACAAATCCCTATAGAGATTCTTAACATGATATATAATCTCATATGTCAGACGTAAACTTATGGTACCTGCCTCTCGTAGTTGCAATTCTTCCTAATCTTCATCTTCCGTATTATCAGGTTTCGTAGCTCGCAAAGCCTTCAAAATTTTTTGTTGTGCCAAAAAATCTTTCAACCTTGTTTGTCACAATCCTAAGTTCCTTGCTCCATCGAACTTCAATATCTCAAATTTTGCACTAGAGATTGCTATTTGAAATTAATTATAGAGCAAACTTTTCTTGCCTTGTGTCGAAACAAAAAATACACCACAAATAAATTCAAGGAAACCTGAGATTTTCTCTGTCAATTGCAGCAATTTTCCTACAATTTTTTTGTGATTCGTGAATCAATATTTTTCACATGAAGCACTTTTTCTGTTCGTGTTAGTACCTTGGCTAAATTGCCGTCCTACGAACGAAACCCTTTGTCTGCACCCTGCCGAACTCCACCTATCGCAAATCCTCCTGCGATAGACTTGCGAACTCCGCTGGCTGAACTCCCCTGTTTGCAAAAACGATGCTCCTGTTCGAGGTAACTGCATGTGAACTCCTCTCCTCTTCAAAACTGACAAATCGCTCAACTGCCTCTTTTTGTGTAACAAACCCTCGGTCGTGAAAATCTGGTTGCAAGAGTCGCGCACTCCCCGGTTGTCACCCAAAGAAGCTTGTCCGCGTCGAATGCCTTGTTGGGATGCTGCACCCAATTTGCCGAACTCCCCTAGCCGTGGGAATTCCATCCCGTAAGCAGTGGCGATGATTCAAGAACTGATGTGATGATTCGCGGAATATTCCGCGCAACCGAACAGCTGCTCGATCTTCTGCTCGCGAACTGCTTCTCACCTATTCGTGAAACCTCCTCTTCCATAGAATCCTCGCTCCCTGTTCGTGAAACCTTCTCTCACCTGTTCACAGAACTTCCTTCGCGAATTGCTTCTTGTGTCAAGCTCCTGGCGAAATTCCTCGCTGGACTCCTCCAAGCCAAACGTCAAACCCTCTATCGCGCGCTGTCGCACTCGAAGGCTTGCAAACTCTCATCTTCGACCGACTGTTGAAGCACTGAAGCCCTATCGCGATCCTCCTTCCCGAAGCCTGCTACGAACTCTTGCATTTCACGAATTACCAAACTCGCTTTTGTCGCATGAAGTTGCAGAACCCTGCTCACGCAAACCTCCTCTGAGTCACGAATCCTCACCTGCCTTCGCCGAACTCTCGCGGGAACTCCTTCCCGCACGCGACTCACGGATCCTGGTCGCTAACCTCTAAGCGAATCTTGCTGCTGAAATCAGAACTACCGCTAACATTTTTCCTGCCCAGACGTAATTTTTCTTCCCTACACTAGAACTTGGCTCTAATACCAATTGTTGAGAAAATAGGGCGAAGAAAAACAATAATTGACACAAATCCAGAAGAACACAAAGAGATTTAAAGAGGTTCGGCAATGTGCCAACATCCTCGGGAGCAGAACAGTGAATTTCACTATTTCAGAGGAGTCTAGTGCATACCCATAGGGTTACACATCATAGTTATAGATAAAACCCACAAATAAAATTACTAACATGCCCTCACTTCCCTCAACCCACTAAATTTCAAGGACATTCATCTTCATTCCAGGAGACACATCTCTTCAATTCCAAGGGACTCCATATTCTGGTAAATTAGCCATACCTAACTGTTATAATTTCTAACAAAAAAATAATAAGTTTATATTAAAAGTAGTTCTAATAAAACGATCTAATTTTAATGATTTAACATATGACATAAGAGGGAAACCTAGCAAGTATAACATTGAACTTAATGAGTAGGCATGAGCTGAGGATAGTTTGGCAGTAGTAGTTTTCTCTTTGCACAAGGAGCTATGTGGTCGCATCCAATATTATAATAAATAGCTTGTGGCCTAAAGAAAGGTTTGTTATGAAATGAAGCCATGAGAAGCACCTAGAAGCACACTATTGAAAGGGGCAGCAAGAATGCCAACAGAAGTTGGGGTGTAACTATGCTACAATGGGCGTAGCCACCTTGCGGGAATCAATTGTTCCAATTGTCTTCACGAGCGAGGAGAATATTTATGCCACTTTTAGGTGTCGTCACGTTGTTGGAACAGTTCTCTAGTTCTTAGTCATGATTCGAGGGACAAAGACATTTTATCTCACATATGCTGTTTCTCTACAGAGACTTCTCTTGAAGGTGAATTGTCTAAAGAGTGATTTAGAAGTGAGGGCTTTCTTTTGTGAGATTGAGAGGAAGGTTTGAAATGATATTATGTAAGTTTTAGTGATTTTAGAGAGATTACTTGATGGTTGTAATATATAAGTTTTTCTCGTACATAGTGAAATTTCTTCGCCTGTGCTTTAGTGATTTTTTCTCGTTCTTTAGATTTTCATTATAAATTTTGATGTACTTTTTTTCTTAGATTATTTTGTGTTGTGCTTATGTTCAAAATTTCTTTTTTTTTAATTTTCTCAAAAAACTGTGTTTCTATTATGTTTGATTTCTAACTAATCAAATCACAAAGTGTATATTTCTTTCCTGACAAGTTGTATTAGAGTGGGGTGTTTGATTCGAGTGAGAGCAATTAACGAACCGACAAAGCAATGTACAAAGTGAAGAGGTTCAATCAATCAAACTTCACAATATTATGGATGCAAGTGAAGGATTTGTTTCATCAGAAAAAAAAACTATATTTACCACTATAAGAAATCACAAAAAATCATGAATTGATGACTATGGAGGGATGAAAAGTGTTGAATTGAGCTGTCCTATTTTTTATTTGCTCATCACTAAAACCATGGGGGATCTTATAGTGTCATTGAAAAAGTTGTAATGAAAACCTTCTGCTTCAGATAAAGTTTTTTCTGATAACAAGATTATTTAATATGAAGTTGACGAAAGGTAGTTCGATAGCTAAACATTCAAACAATTTCAATATTATAACTAGCCAGCTTTATTTTGTGGGGATTAGATTTGTGATGCCTAAGAACTATTAGTTATATATTTATTGCTAGAAAGCCAGGATTTTTTGGTAACAGTGGTGCGTAACCTTTTAGGAATATAAAATTGAACATCAATAACATCGAGGGATTGGTGCCGAATGAAGAAGTTTGCAAAAATGCAGTAAATGGTGAATCTTCAGGTTTTGCATTGAATCTTGAAAATAGAAAAATGTATCTAGACAAGAATATAGACAAAGAATAGTTCAAGTCTAGAAAAGAAAAGTTCAACTCAAGCAGAGGTATTGGCAAAATAGAATGTTGAAACTGTGAAAATAAAAAAAAAAAGCATTTTAAGAAGACTGCAAAGCTCCAAGCAATAAAAGTTATTTAAAAATTACACACAAAATGATCTAGAAAAACTTATTTTGGAGACAACAAGGTTAGTTTGTAGAAAAAAGTGATATGGAAACTCAATGAATTCAAATATGTTTCAAGTCAAAAGACAAATTTGATCTCTCCGTGACAACTCGTAAAATCATAGTACGTAACTACTTTCATAGGAGACTCATGGAAGGTGACCAAGGGGTAAGGGTGATTGCTCAAAAAAAAATTGAAACATTCTTTACCTTATCAATGAAATGGCAAATTTTATTGATGTGAATAGAGCTAAAGTGGATGCAGCTTTATGACTCTGCAGTGTTTAAGAAGTAGAAGATCATGGTAGAAAATGAGACCAACTTGGAGCTCAAGTGTCTCAGATTAGATAATGGAGGAAAATATTATGATCCAAAATTCAAGAACTACTGTGCTTAAGAAGGGATCAGACATGAGTTCATTTTTATAAGAGCTCTACAACAAAATAGAGTAGTTGAGCACATGAACAGAACTATCAAAGAGCATATCAGAAGTTTGAGGTTACATCTAGGCTTATCAAACTAATTATGGTAGAAGGAGTGAACACAATAGTTTATCTGATCAACCATATTCTGTCAGTAACTTTAAAAGAAGGCTTAATTGAAGAAACCTGGAGTAAAAAAGAGGTAAATCTTTGTAACTTGAAGCTATTTGGGTGTTTTGTGTATGTACATGTTGATGCAAGATCCACGAGTAAATTTAAATCGAAATATATCAATTGCACTTTTATTGGGTATGACTTAAATGTCTTTGTGTATAAATTATGGGGTTATCAAAATCAAAAGTTAATTAGAAGTATCAATGTTACTTTCAATGAAATGAAATGTAAAAGTACAAGATCATAACTTCGATCAACCTTCAGTTACTTCTGAAGAGCTTAAATATATTGACATAGAATATATTGGTGATCATAAGCTAGAAGAAAGAGTAAATGCTCAATCAGATGAAGCGCTTGAAAGTTCTTAGTCACCTGCTACTAAAATCAGGAGGTCAAATATAGTTTTTTCACCGACACAAAGATATTATCCTTCTTTATAGTATTTGCTACTAAGATATAGTGGTGAACCATACTTCCATGATGAGTCCACTCAAGTTGAAGAATCAAAGAAGTGGAGGTGGTCATGGATGATGAAATGTAAATTTTATATTCAAATCGGATCTGGAATTGGCAGAATTCTAAAATTGCAAAAAAGCACTACATAATAAGTAGGCATGCATGCTAAAAGAGGAGTCAGATGATAGCAGTTGCTACAATGCAAGATTTGTTGTGAAGGGGTTTCAGGGGAATGATGGAGTTGACTATACCTAAATTTTTTTCATATGGTGAATATGGCAACCGTCAGAGTTTTATTGAGTTTAGAAATAGTGGAAGATCAACAACTAGAGCAGATATATGTAAAGACATCCCTCTTACATAGTGATATAGAAGAGAGGTTATATATGGTGTAGACATAGTGTAATGAGGCTCCAATGAAAGAATATTTGGTCTACATATTGAAGAAAAAGCTCTAGAACTTGAAGCCAGCCTGAGACTGGTACATGAGGTTGGACAGGTTCATGTCAGACAGTTGGTATATAAAGTATAGACGGATCATGAGTTCTTCATTAAAAATTTTAGCAATTATAATATCTTGCTTCTACTATATGCAAATGACATGTTAATTGTAGGCATAATATGGAGAAAATTAGAGACTTAAAGCATTAATTATCAAGTGAGTTTGAGATGAAAGATTTAATTCCAACAAGAAAAAATTTTGGGATTATATTTAACGTAGACATAAATGTAGTCACACCAAAATTATCTCTGGATTAGTATGTTGAGAAGATCCTACAAATGTTGAACACAAGCAAGTAAAGACAGTTTGCACCCTCTAGGGTAGTTACTTCAAGCTATCTATGGAGCTATTGCGTAAGTCTGATGTAGAGCAAGCACATATGGGGAGAACTACCAATTCTTCAATAAGTGGAAATCTGGTGTATGTTATGATTTATATAAAAAATTTGATATTGCATATGTAGTGGGAGTATTCAGCAGGTACATGGGCAATCCAGACACTGGATTTTCAAGTATTTGAGGGGAACAATCAATAAGATACTTTATTAGGAAAATGAAGTGCATAAAGCGGGGTATAACATTACTTTAGTTAACACATTGTTGAGTTGGATTTTCAGGTTATAAATTTTTTTTGCACTTTCAACAACGGAGACTAAACACATTACTCTCACAAAGATTAGCAAAAAGATGATTTGGCTTCAGGGCTTTATGGCAGAATTGGGCAAGAAATAGGGGATTAGAAAGCTTCATAGTTATAATATGAGTGTTATTCTTCTTACTAAGAACGTCATTTTTCAAGTCAGGATAAAGCATATCTAACTAAAGGTATTACTTGATGGACACTTCTTGTGAAGGAATTATTGGGAGGGTAATTACAAAGCGAGGGCCTTCTCTTGTAAGATCAAGAGAAAGATTTGTAGCAATATTGTGTAAGTTTTAGTGATTTTAGATAAACGTTTAAGTGGTGTAATCTGTAAGTTTCTCCCATTCATAGTAAAATTTTGTATGGTGTAGCTCTGGGTTTTTCTTATTCTTGAATTTTTCCATGTAAATATTGGTATTTTTTTCCTAGGCTTATTTTATGTTGTATTTTTTTTTTGAATTTTAGCTCCAAATTTCTTGAATTGTTCTAATTTTATTCTGTAATGTGATTTTAATTTCTAATTGATCGAAGCCCTAAGTGTATATTTTCATTCCAACAAGAATAAATGGTGATAGAGGGCATAATTAGAAAAATCGAAAAAGATTTGATTCATGATGAGCATCCTATTGAGAGAATAATATCACGACTTAGATAAAATAATATATTTTGATGGTTGATGAAAAATGATTGGTCCGCTCATAGATAATCCTTAAGACAATGTTGAAGATTTAGTTGCAAAACTATAAATTCTAGGCATGTAATGACAAAGGAGAATTGGTATGTGAAAAAAAAAATTGCAATTTTTTTATAATCCTTGTGAACCCAAAAACCAAAATAAGCAAACAAGTTGAGCACAAATAAATAAATTATAAACATAATCAAGACAATATAGAAATTTATGTAGTAGTATGTGTAGAATGTAAGAAGGTAATATAGTTATTGATCGATAGTATGCGTAATATAAATACTATATCCTTTAGTTAAGTTAACACACAAATTTATGTCTAAGTAAATCAATCATACAAGTGTGACACCACACTAGTGAGTATTAGTAAGATTTTGATAATAACAAAGTGAACGAGTTATAAACACATGTAAGTGTATCGCTCAATTAGTATTAGCATAAATTTATGTAAACAAACAATAAGAATCATATAAGAGATTTACATGACATTTGCACATAATAAAGTTGAATTATATGATTATTAGAATGATATGAATAGGCAACCCATAAAATAATCTATGATTTCTTGATTAAGTGATCTAAATAAGTTCCAAAAAATAGTTATGGTGATTATGGATCTATCTATATAAGTCATATTAGAGAATATGTCCATTTAATCCAATACTAGAGAATAGATCAAATGATTGGAAAATCTAGCAAAATAAATTCTCTGTATATATTAAGAACATAGAAAATTTTCCTTAGCACATGTACCACACACACACACACACATATAGATATAGATATTTGCCAATCAAAATTAATTAAATTTATGATCAATATCATTAAGAACTTGATTTATAGTCCTCATTTAATAGCCTATACACACATAAAAAGACATTAAACTAGTATTATTATAATGACCTTTGTACTCGAGTTTTTTCAAGTTCTCAAGTATTCCTTTAAATGAGCATTACTCCTTTCTATAGTTTGATGTAAAAGATCATTACCTCTATGATTTATAATTAAATTAAGCATGCATATGCTTAAAAAATTATTAGACATTATTTGCATTTATTGTTCTCAAATAACTAACAAAATTCATATGGGATTCTTAACTAATGACATCAATAAGGATGAATCATTGATACATTAAATTTTGGTGAAATAAAGACTCAACCTCAAGGTTCATTTTAAGAAGCTTCTTAGTGATGTGTTAGGCCTTTCTAAACATTTTAAAAATTGGCTTCACACAATAAATAAAATGCAAATACAAGGGGAATTTATCGCTTGCATTGTCATGAAAATGCACAGTTTTGTCCATTGGGGAAATGAAAAAAATATTCAAATAACATAGCATTTTTCTTGGGTCATATATAAGGATTTTGAATACTTTTATTGAGTAAATCTCTTCACATAAGAGGTTGTCTACAGTGTTAGCGTGAGAGAAAAGATTTTAGGATATTTTTTTTTAAAGATTTATTTATAGGCATAAGCAGACCTACAGATAATACAAAAAAAAAAAACACATTAAAAGTGCCCTTCTTAATTTTCTATACTTTTGAATCCAAATGTAATGACACCCCATGCATCAAACACATCCATCATTCCAATATCTTAAATGAGCAAGAGGCCAATATAGAATAGTACCCATAGTTTGATTATTTTAAACCAATTAAACCATATTTTGCCATTTCAACCCAATCTTCTACCATTACTTTGTTCCATGCATTTCAATGTTACATCGCTATCATGATGCCAAATTTGAGAACGTTGATCGTTTTTATAAGAAGTTTTATAAACCAATACTCTATAACTATGCTAGGGGCTTAAATTAAGATAACTAGAGGCTTGCACTTTTGCTATCTTCAACATTGCCTAAAACAATACAACCTCCTATAGTTAAGAGGAGACTAAAAATTATTGGGGATTGGGAAACCATGTGAGATTTTAGTGGCATAAGAACATTAAAGTAAGGAAACTATATATTCTACTACATCTATTGTGAAACCCTCTGTGATTGAAGCACATGCGTAGGAGTTGGTAAGCCTTTTCTTTTTTCCCTTTTTTATTGTGGGTCAGTTATCACACATGCATTTCATATAGATCTGGATGACACCACAAGTGGGGCAATGCCAAGTAAAGCTCCATGGCCACACTTTGATTCTCCTTCATCCAACCAGTAAACATAATTAGTGGCTAATGAGACTTTCAAAAGTATTTTTAGTGCTAGAAAGTTAATAGTTATACAGGTGACATTGATTGGTGCATGATAAGTAAAACAAGCTGGGATTATTAAAGATTATATCTTTTAGTCAGGCCCGTATTGTTTTTATTAAAATTGGAACAAAACTCATTAATATTTTTGGAAATTCACATAAATAGGCCAAAATTCTTAAATATTTACAAATTGAACATGTAAATTATCATATTTACATTTATAATAGTTTGGTATGATAAATCTGTGTATAAGAAGATGTATTTAATTGTTTAAAAGTAGGTGAATTTCGACTATAATTCGATAAGTTTTCATTAAATTTCGTATTATAAGTTGTAATTAGATAATTATCTTGATTTTTTTTATAAAATATTTTTATGATACATGAGTGATTCAAACTATAGCGGAAATTAAATTTCGATATTGGCAAAAAGGACAATAATATATAGTTATTAAATACAAATATGTGATTGAAACCTATTTTAAAACTATAAGATACTATAAGACTATAAATAACATTTATTAATCATATTTCAATTTATAAAGGGTCGCATTGCCCTTAGCTTAGAAAAAATATTATGTCCAGAGTCCGGACGTAGGATTTCCCCTAGCTTAGGAAAAAATGTTACGTCTGGAGTCCGGACAACTGCTGCGATCAACCGGATGTCATTTTTTTTTTCTACTTTGCTTGTTCCGGTGGATCACAGTCGTTGTCCCGACGTAGCTTACGTGAATCCTAGATAGCTTATGAGAAGGTTTATTACAAACTAATAAGAAATTGCAATGCACAGACTCGTATTTTTATTGTTATATATTAGAAAATTTTAACACCAAATAAAAATTAAATCTTTGCTTGATAGAAATATCCAACACACAAGTATAAATGATAAATAAATGCCAAATTATTTATCTGAAAAATCTAAAATAAGAAAAACCGCAGGACTTGACCTAATAAAAAAACCATCAAATATATATTTAAAGCAAAAAAAAATTACTCAATTCCATAATTGAAGAAGGCAAAATTACAAAATGATTACTTACTCTTCTATTGTTATAATTAGGATTTTTAGATAACAATGTCAAATAAATGAGAATAGTTAGACAATATAACTTAAAAATAATAATCAGACAACAACAGTCATGTAACATAAATTACATTTCAACCTTGGGGTTAATTAGTTATTATTGTTAGTGGACATTGGCTTCCATAACTCTTTGCAATTGCATATTAGTTCTTTACTTTCCCCTCTTCCTTATTTTTGAAAATGATGGTCTATTTATAGTTTTTAAGAGTAACGATTTTGATATATTTAAAGAAATTTTTAAAATGCTTCCTTTTGACATTTAACTGCCTTAACAAACTCAAAATTGGGTGATCATAAACTCGTTGAATTCTTCTCATCGAACTGCTCAATTCCACTATAAGCATGTCAAACTCATAGATCATTAGAACTTTTAAATACTGTTTTAACCTTTTAATTATATTTCAAGTGATTATTTGGACATATTTCGACTCAGTATAAATCACTGTTAGTATTATTTAATTTGTGTTATTGAAATGTTTAGTTTATCTATATATTTGTTAAATTTGAAGTTTAGACAATTTTGAATTAGACTAAAATTATTTTATAAAAATACACCAGCTATCGTGGTTGATCATGCAAATTTTTAGTTGCATGTCACTTGTATTGAATACTAGTTTAAAATGTCTCCCAAAAGAGAAAAAAATAGTGGTCTTTTTTTTTCCTATAAATTTTGAGAGTTATTGTAGCTAGGTCTGTCAAAATGACTCATTGGTTGAATAACTCGTGTTTGGTTCGTTAAGTAGCTCATGTTCGATTCATTTGCTAAGCAAACGAGTTGGACAAGAATAAATTTTTTTGCACTTGATATATATACGAACCAAACATTCGTATTCAGCTTGTTTTGTAGCCCTTATTTGGAATATGGTAAAACATTTCTAAAATTTAATAATAATAAATATATTAGACTGCTCCTTTTAATGATAAAAAAATTTATGCATAAGTTTGCCTTTTGGCAAGCTTGATTCCCTCATCTGGTTAGACGATAGAGTGGACGGCCAGCACTTTGATGGTGACCTATATTGATGATGTTTCAAAACAAAGAATCATATAACATTCTATATATAGAGCAAAAAGTCAGAATTTTGACTTATATTGATGAGAATAAGTCTAAGCAAGTGGCCCAAATTTAAAATCAATAAAATAATTATAATGGATTAATATTTTTATATCAAAATATTCACCTCTTTGAGAACAATCATTTGTCATAAATAATTTGTGGATTAAGGTTTTAAAAATTGAAAGAATTATGTAAAATAATAATAATAAAAAACTTCATGATGAAATGTGTTAATGCTAACACACCTCAAGATGAAATGAGCTTAAGAAGAAGATGCTTCTGATGAAAGATTTTTTTATGATAGCATTTGACTCCCCTCCCCCAATTCCATCGCAAGAGTGGCGATGCACAATCATTGGATGGAGTTGTGATACTCGAGCAATTGTCACCTTCTTATCCTATCACATTCATCATAGTTCATGTATGAATTCAAATAGTTCTCAAGTTGTTGGAATCATCACAATGAGATGATTTTTTTGGCAATTAATGGACACACCATTCCTCAACCAACACATGGAGACTACATGTTCCCTACAAAACAAGATTCATCTCAAACATGCTTTATCATGATGTTTATATATGAATTTCATATCCATGACCATTCAACCAAAACAAAATTCTCAAAGGACTGATTGATCACGGACTTTAACTGGACATTGCTCTATGCTTACTTCCTCCTTTAAATGCCATCTATAGCTTTTCCATCCACAAATTAGAATCTTAGCCACCATCCTGAAAGACAATCCAACCGAATCAATTTCCATAGCTGCTTGACATGTCCTGTAGCATGTTAATTTTTCTTTTTTATTTATTATTTATTTTTAATGATATTGCACTTTAACGGAAAGTATTTTTGTGTTTGTGTTGCAGGTATAATAGGTAAAGCAATTGGAGCGAATTAGAGTGAAAACAGAGCGAAACAGATGCAAATGGAATCCATGGAGCAATGGATCTAAGCACTGAACAGACGTCAGACTTTGCCAAATCTTTTGAGAAGATAGTGCTCTGGTGCCACAAATTGGAGCCCAGGCGCCATAGACTGGCTCTTAGGCACGAGAACTGTCCTGGATAGTTTTCTCAACATTTTCACACAAATTTGGGGGTTAATTTCACCAAGAGAACAATTGGGAAGGAAGAGGAGAACACTTGGGAAGTAGAGAGAAGGCCAAGGAGTGTAGGAAAGGAGAGGAGATCTAGGTTTTAATTTTTCTTTTTTATACTTTCTTTGAGAAATCTGAGTGAATTTTTAAGGGGATTGCTATAGCAGTGCAAGGAGGTTTTGGAGATCATCTGGGGTGGAGTTTCCATTCTATTCTTAGAGAGAAAGATAAATATTTTGTTACACATTGTCTTGTATTAAGTAATTTCATATTATATTACTTTGATTTATTATAAGATGATGTGTTCTCGAGTTTTCTTCATGTACTCTGAGTAAACCTTTACTCCTTCCTCTTGTGATGAAATAGTAACATGTGTAGGATGTCGATTCAATTAGAATGAATTTCATTTCATGCTTGTGAAGGTTCTTACTTCAAGCTTCATTTACATTTCTATTTGGCCAATTGTTGTGTTAAAATTTGTTGTAATTTCATTAAGATCCAAGAGGGCGGTGGAGTTAACAAAGAGTATGAACTTCATTGATCTATAGGGTGAAGGAAAAGTAATACATATATTAGTGCAAATAAATAAGGAGATAAATTTAATGGAGGTAACTAGGAGGTTTCTAGGGTAACAGGTAGAAACACTTCCATAATTAACCTAATTTCTTTATGCACTTAGAATAGAGTAAAGATAATTAATGCTCCTATTTGTCACAAAATTTCAACTAGAATTTCTAAGTGTTCTACACCTACACAGATTAATAGCTTGAACTCTCTTACTTTATTTAACTTTAGGTGAAACTAGCTTTATAGTAAATTTAGAAGATTAGTGGTAGTTTGCTCTAATTCACTAGCTCACACTAAAATTGAACTTATTTCCTAGCTAAGATTACTTAAATATCGTTGGAACTTTTCTTAAGTCGTTACATTTAACTGTCTTCCCTGTGGGATCGATACTCTAGACTAAAGAAAGTCCTATATTATTTGAACGAAGTGTGCACTAATGTAAAATATTTAGTGCATAGTGCTTAACTGTAGTAAATCTCTAGTCATAAAATTTATAAAATATATTTTAAAATTATAATATTCATCCCTAAATCATTAGGTACTTCGTAGATTGGTCACTACTTCTTTGTTTACCAACAAAATAAGAGCAATAAATTATCGTTTATAACTAGTTCCATGTTCTACCAACTACAAAAATTATTAAAATTTTATTTATACAGACCTTTCACCCATTTTTTACATGTGGATACAAATACTATGAATCTTTCAAATAAATTTACTCTCTCTACTACTAAGTTTATCCAATGCATACTAAATTTGAAACTACACAATACTATACTAATTGACACAAATGTCAACTAAATCAAATCAATAAAGCAATCAATTACCTAATGTTGGAGGTGACTAAATTTCTCAACATCTACAAAATTACCACTTAACCAATGGAATAAAGCATAAGCACAACTGCTCTTAAACTTTAAAGAACAAATGCTAAGTAAAAAGTTGTGGTCACTTATTTTTTCTATATTCTTAGAATTGATTTTATGTTTGATTTATTCACTTATTTTGATAGATTTAATTTGGATAAATTTTTGAATTAAAAAAATCACCTTATTATATTAAAAATAATTTATCTAGTTTTATTTTATGTTTGATTTAAAAAAAAAACATTTATATCATATTATAGAGCATATTTGATTTAATCTTCAAAAAGTTTTTTATCATTGTTATGAGAGTAGTAAAATAGAAGGGCTTATTGGATTTATCATTTTAAGGATTTTGTGCTTCATTATCCAATTAGAGTTCAATTTGTAAGTTTTTTTTTCCACTGTGCTTTAGACAAAATTTCCTAATTGTTATCTATTTTTCATAATTCTTATAGCGATATAATTGAATATATAAAAACTTTTTGGTAACATATGACTTGCACAATTTATATATAATTATATATAAATTTCAATAATTACATTTGTATCATTTTTTAATAAAAAATACTTTTGTTGAGCTCATTTTTGGTCACATATGACTTGCACATGCATCATCCCTTGGTTCAGTGCAGCTTGTTTAGCCAAAGTGACCCTATCCATTTTTTTTGGCCTGTCATGGTCACTCCATGCCTGGGCGTGACCACGTTCAGGTATAAATAGAGTGACCACTCTGTTTGACATGTCAGTGATCTATGACCTTCTTCCACTGGTCAAACCATGAACTGTCTAATCAATTCACTGGTGGTATCTGTGGCTCTTCATCTTTATCATCGATGCATCACCTAATTAGATGGTCGGGAACCCTCTGCCACCACCTTAACAATCTATAAATAGGTGTTCTTTGGCACTCTCTAAGAAATCACCGACTCTTAGGCACTTATATTAGATTACATGAACAGTGGAAGAAGAAGGAAACATTCCTCTGCAAGCCTCCTCTAATTAGCCTCTTTCTCTCTATAAGCGTTCTACTTATTTGCTTTTAATTTAAGTTATTTTAATTCTTAAGTTTTAAGTTGATTTTTGGCTAGGTTAATCAACTCCATAGCCATACGGTAGACATGGGTTTGGGTCCAACTCAAACCCAGCCTAACCCTAACCCATCTAAACCAAGTCCAACCTAACCCAATATCTAAACCAAAATCCTATACCTAAACCCATCATTAGACCTAATATAACATAAGTCTAATCTAACCCAAACTCAACCTTAGAACTAACCAAACTTAGGTCCAACCCAAACTCAACCTTAGACCTAACCCAACTTAGGTCTAACCCAAACCTAACATCTAATCCAACCTAGGCTAATCTTACCCAAACTCAACATTAGACCTAACCCAACTTAGGTCTAACCTAAAAAGAATAGACCTATTCAACCTAGGTCTAATATAACCCAATCTTAACCTTAGACCTTACCCATCCTAGGTCAACCCAAATCTAACCTAAGCGAACTCAGGTCAACCCAACATAACCCGGGTCGATCCAAATCAAACTTAAGCCAACCCGGGTCAACTCAGCTTAACCCGAGTTTACCCAAATCAAACTTCAGCTAATTTGGCTCAGCCCAGGCAAACCCATATCAAACGCAACTTAACTTGAGCCAGTCTAGGTCCAACACAGACCCAAAACAGCTGATCCATTTCATATCTTTGCTCCATTTTGAGTTAGTATAAGCTAGAAATTTGTCATACCTTAGTTCAAGCCAAAGTCTAATCCAGTACTAAAGTATATGTACTATTTTATGTATGTTATTTCATGTACAAAAAAAAAAAACAAAAAAAAGCACTAAATAAAACAAAAACAAGGATGAGAATTTCTTAGTTTTCTTCAATATCAAACTTCAAACAAAATAAACTTAGAACATAGAAAATCTTAGATGACTGAGAAACCTAGGAATTGAAACAAGACAAAGATTAAAATATTAAATTTCAAATAAACATCTAAATCACACTGAGATAAAGATTGAAAATTGAATTTAGGTAGATCCGAAATGAACCTTAGGTTAGTGAGATGCATCAATTTTACAGGATTTCACCTGCTTTTTATCATGCATTTTACAAACTATTTTATCTCATTTATCATGATTTTATGCTTGTGGAAGGTTCTTTGTGTTATTTTATAGGGTATAGGTGTCGAACACATAAAACGGAGTAAAAAAGTGCAAAATAATGTTGTTTAGCATTATCATGCCTGATCAAGGCATGACTACGCCTGATCTGAACATGACCATGCCAGTTTTAGGTAGTTTATTTCATGCAAATCAATGTGGTAGTTTATTCCATGTAAATATATGTGGTATGCTACATGAAAATCTATGAGGTAGTTTATTCCAGGTAAATCCATATGGTAGTTTATTCCATGTAAATCTTTATGTGGAGGTATATACTCCATGCAAATCTATATGGCATTATGTTCCCTAAGAAACTTTATGCAGCTTTATGTTCATGTAAACTTCAATCTTTGTTGCCTTATGTTCATGCAAACTTCCATGTTGATGTCTATATGTTCATTTGAACTCCCATGCTTATGGCTTTATGTTTATGCAAACTCCCATGCTTGTGGCATCATGTCTTTTAAACTTCCATGCTTAGGTGTATATTAATGCAAGTGAGCACGTTGTGGTTTTTTGCATTTTTTAGAAAGCATTCTTATGATATCTAGCAGGCAAAATAATCTCCTTAAATGCATGGAATAAGTTATTCTCTTATGTTTGATGTTTGGGAGGTGATTTGCAAAGTTCATATAGTTGAGTGATGTTAATTTATATTTTTGAAGAAAATTATAAATTAATTATTTTAATATATATATATATATATATTCAAAGATTCTCTAAATGAATTATTTTTATTAAAATATACACATATACATTCAAAGTTTCTCTAAATGACATATTTTATAAATATATATATAAATCTAAAATTTCTTTAAATATATTATTTTTGTAAGAACTCATATAAATGTTTTCAAAAGAATTTCATTTACTTAAATAAACTCTTAAGGGGAGAATAAAATAAGTTTATGTATGTTCTAGTTTCTAATATCTTTATAAACTTATGTTCTTAAAGTTTGAATTTTTTTTTAAGCTTATGTCTTTAAAGATGAGATTAAAATCTCAATAAATTAAATTATCCAAAAATAAAGACTTAAATAAACATTTTTAAAATAAAACTAAACCTTTTTTAAAATAAAGCTCAACCAAAACCTTATTAAAATAAAACTTAGCCAATACCTTTTTACAGTAAAACTTAACCAAAACTTTTTAAAGAAAAAAATTAACAAAGATCATTTTAATTAAAATTAATATAAAAAACCTTCTCAAAATATAACCTTTTTCAAAATTAAAAATTCAAATAAAACCATTTTCAAAAACAATAGAAAACACAGATAAATTTATTTTAAACAAAACCTAAACTTTTTCAAAACTCACAAGCAATACAATATTTCCTAAGCAAGATAAATGTAAAACAACTCCTAAGTAAAACCATCAAAACAAATCTTAAGCAAAAATCTTTCAAAATAAAACTCAAACAAATACGTTTCAAAAAGAAACTTAACCAAAATCTTTTCAAACAAACATAAATTCCAACACAAACCTTCATTGAATAAAAGTAAAATTTTAAACCCTTTTCAAACATAAGTGGAACATTTTAACAAAAAAAATTTCTTGTGAGCTCACCAATTGTATAAATTCTATCAATACTATGTTATTTTGTCAATCATATTGAAGAATAAACTTACACAAAACTTATATATATTTATTTGAATGGCTCATGAATGAACATGTCCTAATTCAAGAATATGTGATTTATAAGCTTAGCTCTAAAACATATAAGTCATGAGAAATTTCATACTTACTCCTTTCTCACATTAGACTTACTTACATACTTAACAATATCTGCGTGACAAAAAATATTTTGCAAAATTACCCTTTCATATATGTGAAAATCTTGAAAATTAAGTATGTGTATGAGACTTTAGTGTGAAGAGTATAAGTACAAGAGGTTGGAACATAAGACCTTTCCTATCATGTAAGCTTCTACATAGAGCACTAAACCAAGCACTATAGATCTAACCTAGGAGGTAGAATCAATGAAAATAAACTAGGATAGAAAGCTATCTGCTATAACTTAAACTTAGTGGACAATGAATCTCATAATACCAAAAAATTAGGAGTGAAACAAACCATGAATCAAATATTAACCAATCAAACACATCTGAAATCTCCTAACATAAATCATGAGAGCTGATCCACCTAAGAATAACATATTTTTAGTGTACATTTCATGTTTGTCTTATGCCTATTTTTTATGATATTGCACTTTATAGGAAGGTATTTTGCATATTTTTGGTTTCAGGTACATAAAATGGACATTTGGAGAAAATATAGCAAAAATGGATATTTTTGTATGGCGCCATAGTGCCAGTAGACAGGCTGAATAGGTGCTATAGCACCCTAATCAACTTTCTAGTATATTCATTGAATTTAAGCAAATTTTGGAGTGCTTGAAGTAAACCTTGGTTATTTGTAGTTATCTATTAATAGGGCCAAATTCTAGATAAAAATGGAGTCTTTTAGAGTCTTTTTGGAGGCATTTTGGGGTCATCTTGGAGAGTTCAATTGGAGTCTAGTGTGAGTGTGTGTGTGTGTGTGTGTGTGTGTGTGTGAATCTTTATTTTGTGTAAGAGTTTGGAGATTGACTTCAAGGAAGCTTCAGGATTTGCTTGGGGAGAAGACATAAAGATAAGTATCTTGTATTTGTGTTTAAGTTTTTATTGTAAGACTTGGATTTCAATACAAATTATGTGTTTTTGTTTTATTTCTATGAATTCTGAGTAGTTCCCTTTGTTTCTTCTTGTATATGGGAATTAATTTTGTGGGATGAGAATGATTTAAAGATCTCTTTCTATTTTTAAAACATTGTGATGGTATTTTTACCGGTTCTTCATTGACTTTGCAAACTGGCCATTTGTATCATTAAAATTTGTTGAAAAACATAATGACCTGAGAGGGCTATGATTTCACCAATTAGTGAGTACCACATTTCATCTTAGGCAGAACCATTGCAATCACTTGAGGGGAGTGTAAATAAACAGGGAGATGAATATTGATGGTATATAATTGATGTTTCTAGGGTGACAGACAATATTCTTTATTAATTTGGTCTAGAGGTTTAATTGTAAGGTTCCTTAGTAGGTTTTATAGAGAGGGCATAGAGGGTAATTTGAAAGTGAGAGGCCAGAATCTACTCAGCACTATTACACAAGCTGGTGAGAGACTCTAGGTTAGCCAATGTTCTTTGCAAGCATCGAGAGGGGGTGAAGAATATGAATGCTCCTATTTGGCACAATACAACATTTTATCTTTTTCATCATTTAATTCTTACACTGATTAACATCTTTTTGCAAAGGGAAAGATCTTTTCATAAAATTTCAAACTTTCTTTTCAAGTCTTTTAAATTGTGTTAGTCTTTTAAACTTTATCAGTCTGTTAATCTCTGTTTTTATTTTCTTCATAAATTTAGTGTTAAACTGTTACCAACAATTTAAAACTATTTTCCTATTGTAATATCTACAATTTAGATAGAAGTTTTGCAAGTCAATATTATAGAATTTCGGCTATCCCGTGGGATCAATACTGTGTTTTTAAGGAAAATCATATACTACTTGAAACAATATGTATACTTGTGTTGTACCTCTAATGTGAAATTTTATTATTTATTTTCATTTATTCATACGAGCCGCTGAATATAATTTTGGCCAAGTTTTGGGGAATCATTTGAAGTTAAAATTTTTTTTTTGTAATTAAGGGTTGGGTCAAGAACCATCATTAAGAGACAAACTATGAACCCCAAGTTAGCCTACTTAGAAACAAAACTCAAGAGCATACATACCCTAGATTAGTCATGTCTAGAATCCTAGGTTTGATTACAAGGTAACCTTAATTAGTGCAATCGACTATAACATATAAAATAAACAACCTTACTCCCCTGGACTATGTAGATGTACTAATATGAAGTAACCCATGGTTACTAACAAAAGCCCCTTGAACAACCTAATAGTAGGAAGCTCTATATTTTCCATTACTATGGTAAAAGTGCAGGCCACTTATTGGCTTGTTGGTTAATAGTTTTTGGATACTAATTCACTAGAGAGGATGGAAAATCATGAATAACTTGATCAAGGGTCCTATAACTAAAATTTAAGTTTGTCTACCCATTTAACCTTTTTACAAAGTTCAATTTTCTTATAGAGTTAGGACTTCTTTTTTATATAGAAATTATTATATTTTATCATGCCCACTTAATCTTGGGTTAAACACCAATCAAATCTATAGAACTAATCACATCTTAAACTCAAATCAAACCTTTAATCCCAGATCATACCCATACAATTTCAATGAGATCTATTCAATCTCAAATTAAATCCAACAAACCCAACTTCTCAGCTCCTGTCAATCATTATGAATCAAACCATAGTCAAAATTCATCAATTAATATTTACTTTCAAAATTCCAAAACTTTCAAATATTTCGAACCTTTTTCAAGAACAAAACAATCAAAATTATTTTCAAGAACAATCAAATTGTTTTTTTTTCAATAACAAAATAAAACCTTATAATCCTTAAAACTTCAACTTAAACTTTTAAGACTTCAAAAACTTTTCAAAACTTAAAACTTCATATAGTTTAAAACCTTTTAAAACTCTAAAATGCCTTAAATTTCAATATTTAAATCATTAAAGCCTTAAAACTTTTCAAAACTATAACCTAAAACATTTTAAAACCCTTTCAAAACTTTTTAAAACTTTAACTAACTTCAAAATAATTTCAAACATCAAGCAAACTTTAACTAATTTCAACTAAACTCCATAACTTGGCACAAGCTTCATCCAACTTCAAACAAACTTCAAAGACATTTCAATAAAACTCAATAAACATTAAGTTAACTTCAATTAAATCCAATAAATTTCAACAAAATTTAGCAAATCCTCAAGCATTCTGTACTTTCAAAAAAACTTCTATTACCTTTAAACAAACTTTAGCAACTTTAAAATAAACTTTATTTAACTCAAATCAAATCAAATTCAACCAACTCAAGTTCTTAGCTCACGTGAATTACTTTAGTCCATACCAAACTCTTTTTAAGTCAACCAATCCCAATCAAACTTTCTGAAATCAATTCATATCAATCCAAGCCAAACTCTTTTCAAACCAAATTAAAATATTTCATATAAAATCTATTTTCTCATATTCAAAAGGTCAACTCCTTTTCTAACAAATACATAATTCTAATCCTCAGAGCATGCTTTCTTCCCATTGTTGGCTAACTTTTTTCATGGGAATTTCTATGTCATATGGTCATTGAACTGTTAATCTCAACCTTTCAATTCAAAAAAAGTTTTTTCAAACTCATCCATCGATCTAAGTTTCTGAAATATTAATCTTCAAGATACTTACAATATAACCATGACTGATATAACCCAATACTTTAATGGAAAGTATTCTCGGGAGCCATAACTCCCAGGATGTAATTAAGTATAAAGTCTTACACTCACAAGGATTCCAAAACCCATAATAAAATAAACTCTATGTTACACCCATAAGGTAGGGGAAAAATCTTTGGTTACATATGCCCATAAATTTTAATATTTTTTTTATATGAATGTTGACCTCATTTTTGGTTGAGGTCTAGCTTTTTCTTTATTATTAGTCTAGGTTCTAGCCATAGAACTTTCCTGTTAACTATTCCTAGAGGATTAGAAAATGAACCCTCACAATTAGAAATTCTAAACTCTTCTTTGCTTAACTTGAAGTTCCACATATTGATCTTAACCTCTAGCAATTAGGAGGTGGGGTCAGTATGGGGGAACTCAAGGGGAGTCTCCTATAGGATGGTCAAACCTTAGGACTAACCCTGGGTGGTCTGGTGATGGTTGAAATGGCTTGCACACACTACACACTCTCAAATACCCCAAACTCTAGAATCCCTTAGTTGGTCTCCTAACTCCTTTCGAACTCATATGGATGGACCATACACATAATCTTTGGCTAAGAGGGTTAGAACCAGCATATTGAGCATCCAAAATGATTCATCACATGGTTCCTATTATTTTGGCATGGCTTCATGGCTTACTTGCCCATTCTAGCCCCAAAATCACCAAATTACCAAAATACCCATACAACCCCAATTTTTGCAAAAAATCCCAAAATTACCCAAAACACCCAAATTTGTCCAAAAATCATATCAAACCACTTACCACTACCTAAATTGACCAAAATCCACCAAAATTACCAAATTCCCAAAATACCCCAAAAAATTATCAAAATTACCAAAATGCCCCTCATGATCTAAAAATTCCAAAAAGTCCAACATCATCCCAAATATTCTCAATTTCAATTTTGAATCAACAATTTGACCAAAAGCCCCAATTTTCCCTTAAAGACCCAAATGTCCCCTAATTAACCCTAATTTTGGCCCCAATCTTGCTCAATTTCAATTCTAAATCAAAATTAAGTATCACCAATCCTAATATAAACAAAATTCAAGCCCAATTTGATCCATTGCAAGCCCATTTTTACCCAAATCAAAAAGCTTCAATTTTGAATATATGCCTAAATCCATCAAATTAGCCCACCAATTCAATTCAAAATCAATTAAATTTTTTTCCAAATCTTTCATGATATCACTCTACACCGCATTCAACATTCAATTAGCCCAAAATTTTAGCACAAGTTCAATTTCAATTTTAAATGCCCAATCCTTAAGTCATTCCAAAAGGCACAAAGTCCAAAGCCCACATGACAATTCTTTCTCTTTATCATTCAATTGATTGGAATCATTCCTAAAGTCCTAAATTCAAAATCAAATCATTCAAAATCAAGCATCATGCCAAACTCCACCAAAATATTTCATAAATTCAAAAATCCCTCCTCATGAAAGTTGACCAAGCCAAGTACAAGCCATGAAGCCACTCCCAAGCCATAGGTGAGTCATGCCACATCACGATACTATTAGTGGCAAGAGGCCAAACTACCTTCAAATATCCCTAAGATTCTTTTTACCCCTCTCATGAATCACCTAAACCCCATACTTAATCAAATCACTTGGATATGGACCTAACTAATGATTGAGCTAAACCATCTGATTTTCCTCAGCACCCAAGCCAGCCTTGTGGGTGCACCTAACCCAAATCAATGACTTGACCCAATTTGACCCAAAATGTCCCTTCCCACATACTATTTCAACTCAATACCTTTACACATGTCAACCCCAATTGACTTCTCCAAATCTGATGCACCAAAAATATATGCATTTTTAGACCCATATTTTATACTCATTTTTGGTGATATTGCACTTCAATGGAAGGTATTTTTTTATGTTTTATTGCAAGTTGTTGATTTTGAGGACTTCGAGCAAAAAGGAAGCAAAAAGGATGAAATTTGGAGTCAAAATGGAGAAGTTAAAAAATTGGTCAGCACTCACGGCGCTAAACTGGGCATCGATGACACCATTTGACATAGAAGAAGGAATTAAATAGATGGTCTCTGGCGCCGACGGCTCCAGTTTCAGTGCAGAGCCTATTTCTAGAAGATTCGACAAATTTGGACGCTTTTTGAAGAGTTTTTTTGATGCACCTATTAGAGAACTGAACTAGGCTCTATTTAAGGTCGAAATTTGATCACAAACTCATCCCCCTTCGCACCATTTCAACTTCTTCCACTCATTTTCAATTTTTCTCTTCACACACCTACATTCCATGTCATTCCACACCATTAGTTAGTTATTGTTTTTATAGTTTTGAGCTTTTGTGGGGAGTTTAAGTGTGAATTCTTCTCCTAGAAGTGTTGGAGAGGAAGAGAAGTGAGAGATTTCTTCTTCCTACATTTCCTAAGAGAAGCTAAAAATGATTTATTTTGATAAAGAGTTTCAGAAAAGTGTTGTTTGTTTATTATTTGTGTATGAACTTTCTTTTATATACAAAATTTGTGTTTTGTTATATCTTTCTCATGAAGTCTGAGCAGTTTCCTTTATCTTTCTCCCTACTCTGTGATATGGTAAAATGAAGAGACAATGTGGATGTGGCAATGTTAAAATTTAAAATAAATTGTGATGGTCTTTCAACTCTGCTCTTAATTTACTTTTTGATTTGGCCAATTAAATTGTTAAAATATGTTATGAAACATACAATCCGGGAAATAAAGTATGAGTTCTATAATAGAGTGAGAATCACATTTAAGTCCATGAAGGAGTATTTCATTCATGGAATTGAGTGCAAATAAATAGGGAATTATACTTTGTTGAGTGTAGAATTGGAGATTTCTAGGGTGACAGACTAAAAATCCCCAATTCAAGGGAAGGGAAGTGAGAGCTCTGGAGTGGGAGCCAGTATCATCATAGTATAGCCACGGATTTAGGGTATAAAAATAGGAAGTGAGAGCGTCTTTAACTAGAGATATCTAATTTTCAAGTCAATAACCCCTATTTTGGTATAAAAATCATAATAATTAAAATGCTCATCAGAAAAATACAAAACTTATTTTGATAGGTTCACTGTGGTAAGAGGATCCTAGGAAATATATAAACTTGATTTAACTCATTCAAGATAACCCTAATTGTTAACAACCCTAAAAAATGAAATAAAATTAATTTAGAGTAATTATAAATGTAAAGGACATAAAAACTATTCCACACTGTAATTAAACATTATAAGAGCTTCCCATAAAAATTTCAAGTCAGTTAGAATTAATTTGACCACTTAAATGGATTAATTAAGTGAAATCACATTTTTTACACTAAAATAATTATAATAATTAAAATATAATAAAAAAATTACCAAATTGTTTTTGAGAGCTCCTTATGACCAGAGAAACCTAACAAAAATGAAAAATGGAATTAAAATAAATACTTCATTTTTAAGTTATTTTTTAGCCTTTAAATAATTAAAAATGAATTAAAAATCATAAAAATTGTAAAATTGTAAAAACATACTAATATGCCAAATTGGAATTGCTGATCACCTAGAACCAATTAAAATAATTTTCCTAATTTTCTAAGTCAAGATATTAATTTTTAAAGGCTCAAAATGCATTTTCTCTAACTTCTCACTAAAATAATTCTAATAATTAAAATATAAGCCAAAAAAAATGAAATTTGTTTTTTTGGGTTCCCCGGACTTAGAGAGATTTAATAAAAATATAAAACATAATTTTCCACTTACATATTATTTTATATTCAATTAATACACAAAACTAACAAATAATTTTAGTAATTAAATTTAAATCTCTAAAAATCATGAAAATTGGTCCAGGTGGTCCTCTGATTAGGCGAACCACCAATAATATTTTTAAAGAAAAATGTTTCATTTTGATTGAGTTACTAAATTTTAATTGAAAATTCTTATTTTTACATTAAAATTAATTAAAAAATTAAATAAATTCAGAAAAAATCACATTTTCTCTTCTGATGTTTTAATTAACCCATGAGTGAGGTAAAATAAGATTTTTAAGTCATTTAAATTTAAATTAATGAATTATAGGATGTTAAGGCCTTAGGAGCAAAAGGGTAATCTTGAAATTAAGCTTTAATTAATATTTAAGCTTAACGAAAAGGCTAAATGGGCAATAAATAATCTTAATTGATATATTTTGATGACTGAAATATGAAAAGGATAAGTGGTAGTAACCAATCTCATTTTGATCTTGCAAAGGATAAATGTGTAATTTTTCAAAATTAACAAAATTTAAAAGAACATGGGACTATCGGGCTTTTGATGTTTCTGTTGTTAGACATCTCGTTTGATTTTTCCTAGGTTAGGGGCATTTTTAACTAGAGATATCTAATTTTCAAGTCAACATCCCCTATTTTGGTATAAAAATAATAATAATTAAAATGCTCATCAGAAAAGTATAAAACTTATTTTGATAGGTTCACTGTGGTTAGAGGATCCTAGGAAAAATATAAACTTGATTAAACTCATTCAAGATAACCCTAATTTTCATCAACCCTAAAAAATGAAATAAAATTTAATTTGGAGTAATTATAAATGTAAATGACATAAAACAATTCCACACGATAATTAAATATTATAAGAGCTCCCTATAAGAAATTGAAGTCAATTGGAGTTAATTTTACCACTTAAATGGATTAATTAAGTGAAATCACATTTTTTACACTAAAATAATTATAATAATTAAAATATAATAAAAAAATTACCAAATTGATTTTGAGAGCTCCTTATGACCAAAGAAACCTAACAAAAATAAAGTTGGAATTAAAATAAATACTTCATTTTTAAGTTATTTTTTAGCCTTTAAATAATTAAAAATGAATTAAAAATCATAAAAATTGTAAAATTGTAAAAATATACTAATATGCCAAATTTGACTTGCTGGTCACCTAGAACCAATTAAAATATTTTTCTTAATTTTCTAAGTCAAGATATTAATTTTTAAAGGCTCAAAATGAATTTTCTCTAATTTCTCACTAAAATAATTCTAATAATTAAAATATAACAAAAAAAATGAAATTTGTTTTTTTGGGTTCCCTAAGTCAAGATATCAATTAAGATTATTTAACAAAATTTAAACGTAATTTTCCACTTACATATTATTTTATATTTAATTAATACTCAAAACTAACAAATAATTTTAGTAATTAAATTAAATCTCTAAAAATCATAAAAATTGGTCCAAGTGGTCCTCTGACTAGGTGAACCACCAATAATATTTTTAAAGAAAAATGTTTCATTTTGATTGAGTTACTAAATTTTCATTGAAAATTCTTATTTTTGCATTAAAATTAATTATAAAATTAAATAAACTCAGAAAAAATCACATTTTCTCTTCTGATGTTTTATTAACCCATGAGTGAGGTAATATAAGATTTTCAAGTCATTTAAATTTAATTTAATGAATTATAGGGTGTTAAGGCCTTAGGGGTAAAAGGGTAATCTTGAAATTAAGCTTTAATTAATATTTAGGCTTAATGAAAGGGCTAAATGGGCAATAAATAATCTTAATTGATATATTTTGATGACTGAAATATGAAAGGGATAAGTGGTAGTAATCAATCTCATTTTGATCTTGTAAAGGATAAATGTGTAATTTTTCAAAATTAACAAAATTTAAAAGAACATGGGACTATGGGGCTTTTAATGTTCCTGTTGTTAGGCATCTCCCCTGATTTTTCCTAGGTCAGGGGCATCTTTAACTAGAGATATCTAATTTTCAAGTCAATAGCCCCTATTTTGGTATAAAAACCATAATAATTAAAATGCTCATTAGAAAAATACAAAACTTATTTTGATAGGTTCACTGTGGTCAGAGGATCCTAGAAAAAATATAAACTTGATTTAACTCATTCAAGATAACCCTAATTGTCACCAACCCTAAGAAGTGAAATAATATTAATTTATAGTAATTATAAATATATATTACATAAAAACTATTCCACACTGTAATTAAATATTATAAGAGCTCCCCATAAAAATTTCAAGTCAGTTGAAGTTAATTTGACCACTTAAATGGATTAATTAAGTGAAATCACATTTTTGTAACTAAAATAATTATAATAATTAAAATATAATGAAAAAGTACCAAATTGGTTTTGAGAGCTTTTTATGACCAGAGAAACCTAACAAAAATAAAATTGGAATTAAAATAAATGCTTCATTTTAAGTTATTTTTTAGCCTTTAAATAATTAAAAATGAATTAAAAATCATAAAAATTTTAAAATTGTAAAATCATACTAATATTCCAAATTTGACTTGCTGATCACCTAGAACCAATTAAAATAATTTTCCTAATTTTCTAAGTCAAGATATTAGTTTTTAAAGGCTCAAAATGAATTTTCTCTAATTTCTCACTAAAATACTTCTAATAATTAAAATATAAGCCAAACAAATATGAAATTTGTTTTTTTGTGTTCCCCGAACTTAGGGAGATTTAATAAAAAAATAAAACTTAATTTTCCCCTTACATATTATTTTATATTTAATTAATACTCAAAACTAACAAATAATTCTAGTAATTAAATTAAATCTCTGAAAATCATGAAAATTGGTCCCAATGGTCCTCTAACTAAGGGAACCTCCAATAATATTTTTAAAGAAAAATGTTTCATTTTGATGGAGTTATTAAATTTTCATTGAAAATTCTTATTTTTGCATTAAAATTAATTATAAAATTAAATAAATTCAAAAAAATTACATTTTCTCTTATGATGTTTTAATTAACCCATGAGTGAGGTAATATAAAATATTCAAGTCATTTAAATTTAATTTAATGAATTATAGGGTGTTAAGGCCTTAAGAGCAAAAGGGTAATGTTGAAATTAAGCTTTAATTAATATTTAGGCTTAACTAAAGGGCTAAATGGGCAATAAATAATCTTAATTGATATATTTTGATGACTGAAATATGAAAGGGATAAGTGATAGTAACCAATCTCATTTTGATCTTGTAAAGGATAAATGTGTAATTTTTGAAAATTAACAATATTTAAAAGAACATTTGAATAGGGAAATATTACCGTGAGGGGTTCTATTTTAGAAGATCATAAGTCACTGATTTTAAACCCCAACCAATGGTTTTGATATAATTTATAATTTATGATAAGAATTAAGAATATAAATATTAAAAAATGCTTCTCTTTAAAATTATAAATCTACACATTAAATCTTAAGGGCTTATTAGTGAACTAAGCTTAATCAAAATTTTATCTAATGAGGTTTAGAAAATAACTTATAATTAATTTAAAACCTTTTAAAACACTACAAGCTCATTCTTTAAAATCAAATTAATTAATTAAGTCAAGTTGCCCCAAGGTCCTTTACTCATATAATTCATAAGTGAGATACCAAGTGATAATTACCTCACTTAAGAGATAATTAAAAAATCATAATTCACTAAGCATGAGGGTATCAATGGGGTGAACTATATAGCAAACATAATAAGACCAAAATAAACTCAAGATAATTCCAATAACTGTGAAACGTCTAGGGTTTTACCCGAAGCTTCTTCATGATCCTTCGGAAAACTTGAAGGGAATTTGGACTTATTAATTTGGTTAATGGAATCATCCTCAAAATTTGGAACCACCAAGATATGACATAGGATTTGGTAGATAAACCTCAAACTTGTATTTTCTACATTTTTTTATAAGCATGTTTTAATTCCTGCAATATATATATATATATATATATNTTGAAGCGGACAACGAGATTCCGATTCCGGCGACCGACAGCTTCCATAGGACTACCCACCTCAAAATTGCGCCGACAATGAATAGTTAGATTTATTTTAAGGTAATATTTATATCACACAGTGTTATATATTATTCTTTAAATTGTGTATTAGATCATTTAGATAGAAATCATGTGATGGACATGAGAAAACACCCCCTCTCTCTTTTCCACTCAATTGGACCCATCCGACAACGGAGCAAGGATGAACCTCAACATGACAACAGAGCAAAATAAACCTCAACATAATGATGGAGCAATGATGTACATGAACTTCAATAGAAAGCAAAAAAGATGAATCACAAATGTATCAGAATATAAACTAAGGATTCTTATAAAACCTAACCAACCAAAAAGTATATCGTAGATTTTGGTTGGGTTGTATAAGGGGTAGATGCTTGTTTGGGTTGTATACGGGGTAGATGCTTGGCTGCACCGCTTTTCTCTTTCATTCAAGATATATAGTGGCACCCTAGCACAGTCAAACTTTCTCTTATTTGTTTATTTTTTTCATTTTGGTTTATTTGATTTAACTTGATTTTTTACTTTGTGTGCTCGTCTAAAAATTACATGTTTTGTAGATTTGTTGACCGTGTTTTTTAGTATAGATTATTTATGGTAGGCTTTTAGATAAATTTTCTACCCAACTTAAACAATTTTAATCTAATTTTTCAAAATTAACTCATAATAATAAATATTTATTTCATCCACACTTTAGAAAAGCATTTCATATTAAAAAGAAATGAATATAAAAAAATTGTCTAGAGAGTACCCTCGATTAGTGTGGAGGTGTGAAAGATCAACTCATGCATAATCATACATATAGCTTCTAATTAGTATCTTCAGGCATTCACCCATAGCCCCAAAAAGGGGGATTTTGCCAGGACTACCACTCTTCAAGGATGATGTATGTCTTTCATACTTGACCCGACTTTAAGATCTATCATGCAAGCATCATTAAATATTGTGTACACTTACACGATTTACTTGACACTCATCACAAAAACATGAATCAAGTTAATTTATTTTGTCCAAAATTTAAAATTAAATGGCATTAGCTATAGACATTTGCAAACTATTTATACTTGGGGAACTTAATTTTTATAATCAAGTCATAAGACCTACATTTTCTCTCTAGTAAATATAATCAAGCCTATCATGTATTTCATACGATTGAATTCACATGATTTTGAGGAATTAAGTGGATTTATCTGGTGGTGTTATTCATAAAGGATTGTAGGTTGAGTATATTCGGGCTTGTTTAAAAATATTTTGGGATTGAACTAAAAGTCCTAGTATTTTCATTAGATTAGGCTTGAAGTTCTACTTAGTAAGTAGATCTCACCTTTAGTTGTAGGATATATGTGGTTGTTTATCTAGAACCATATGTCCTATATTATTAAATAAAATGTCAACTCATTAAATTTTTTTCTTAGTTTATAAAATCATTAAAGTCCAACCATAATATCGTAGAAGTGTCTCTGAGATTCTCAGTATTTATACACTTCCTACCTTTTCTCCATTAGATTATTAAGAAAATTGTTCCATATTGATCTTTCCAATTTGAAATTTCTAATTAACAATCGTGAAAAATAATCTTAAAAATTCTTAAAGACATAGCCACGGCCTTAATAAAGAGTTTTATTAGGAGATTTATCTTTAAATATGTAATGAACTATAGGGGTTTTCCCTTATAAAGGTTTATAACCCAACTTAATTTAAACCCTTCATAGCCTTCTGGTTAGGTAGGGAAAAGATTTGTTGGTTTAAATGCACAACCATCAAATATTGAATGAAAATCTTCATTAAATAATTGAATAAATCATAAAGTGAAATTTTTTTCTTAGAGATAGTATATTGCTTTTGATTTTATGTTTGATTACCTAAAGAAATTAACATTCAAAATATGTGTAAGGACATAAAATAAAACCAACACAAAAATCTACTACAAAATCACGTACAATCACTGTCACTTCTATATCTCTCATCAACCCTAATTTATGAAACACCATTCTATAAACTCCTCAATATCTCACCATTCCACAATAGCTTCATAACCTACACCCCACTTCTCCCAACCCACAAACACAGTACATGATAACTAGATCCCAAATAGGCATATTAAAGCCCAAAATAATCCTAAGCCATCATCACACCTCCTCTAATTCCACAACCCCAAATACTATAACTTTCAACCAAGTCATCAAATACCCCCGTTGGAAAAATACATGGTCCTCATTGATTCAGGCACTACAAACATAGGGCACATGTATCTTGGTACCAATACCTTCCAATCATAACATTCTAGGATGAAAATGGACTTTTAAAATCGAACAACATTCTGATGTAACAATTATCTACAATAAGGCTAACCTAATAGTTTCACATGACAACATGGTATATACTAAACAACAATTTTAAGTCCGGTGGCCAAACTCCCTACTATTTGCATCATCCTTACCATAGTAGCAACTCATAAATGGTCAGTACATCAATTAAATGCCTTCATCCATGGCAAAATTGATGATATTGTCAAGACGAGTCAGCTGTCAGGATTCTTCAACTCATGACACCATCACTGTATGCCAACTAAATAAGGCAATATACAACTTAAAACAAGCTCATTGTCATTTGTACTCCATTTTCTATATTCATATCTATAATCAAGGTTTCACCTTTAACATAGTAGACCAACCTAACTCATCTATCATTAAGATGGCATCAATATCTACATGCTATTATATATAGATGACATCTTAATTACTGGTAACTCCTCTACAACAATCAATGTTGTCTTGCACAATCTAAGATGATGCCTCAGTCCTAATTTCTAGGCCTACAAGTGCAACACATCAAAAAAGGATACTTCCTACACAAGACAACATATTTAACCTATCTTCTCCAATCCACATGTTTGCTTCAATGCAAATTAGTCCTCACACATTATCCTCTCTACATGCCTTTAATCCATCATTCACCAACATCATCACTACAAACAACTTATTGCCAACAGTTTGACCTTCCATGTCATAACCAACATATCAGGGTATATTACCGCTTCATTCACAACTAGAAATCTACCTTCACCACGTCATGACTCATGATCAAACAACAAATATCTTCACAAAATCTTTACAACAGCTCAACATCAACTTCTCGTCAACAAACTTACTACATGAGGACACGTGTTCCCCTCCATATCCACCTTATCATAGCCCTTAGATCTCAACAGACAAAACTCTTCTCTCAAAGCAATACCACAACAACTTCAGCACTTGAGCCTTTTAGACTATATAGTTGTTAATTGCAAGTTGATTTTGGGTAAGGTGTTTGAGATGAGAATTCAGAAATTTTAACGCAGGTGGGATATTGATGATCAGGGAAGTAAGGAGAGGTGATTAGGAATCCGATACCATCGACTCATCCATCTATAAGTAGAGAAAAATGACTTATCAGAGCTTGGACGAAGCAAATGTAGTTTCTAGGCAATGACTCTGATACCATGAAAGCTAGAGCAATAAATGGGATGATGATATAAAAATCAGAGAGGAAGACTATGGATTAAGCTTAGAGAGCAAAAAATATTAGCAATATCTCATTACCTAATTCAATACATAGCAGTAGGTTGGATAGAGAGAGTAGAAAGTTCTAGATACATTATCATAGCAGTAAGTCAATCACATATTGGTTCCCCATTAATGCCTAGAGGATTGTGCTTTAAAGCCAAAACAATTTGTGCATTCAATCCAGTTGCAAGGAATCATGAGTTCTGTTCATATTTCTGAAACAATCGGACAAAGTGATTTTAAAATATCAAAATAAAATTTTAAAAAAAATCTCAAACCCATCAACATCAAGTGTCAGCATCCATTTTCTATTTTTTATGTACTTCATTGGAAGGTTCAGATCAGGGTTCTCTTTCTAATAAAAAAATCTAGTGTTTGTTAGTCCACGTTTCTGGCAAATAAACAAAAGGTTTAAATGAACTTCTTAATTGCGACAGGAATGTGCGAGCGTGGGATTCGGTGAAGAGGAGCTTTCAGCAAGTCATATTAACAATTAAAATGTTTATAAGTTGCAAAAATTGATTATCAATCTTTGGTAATTACATTCAAATTTTAATTAACTCAAATTTGAAAAACTATATACACTAAAGATCTGTTTGGAGCAGCTTGTACGTTTCAGGATAAACAATTTATCCTGAAATGCGGCCCGCGGGTCGACCACGGGGTTAACCCACAGTCTGCGTTTAGTATAAAAAACTCAAACGCAGCATGAAGCGTTTTTAAAAATGCGTAAACTAAACGATTAGGCGGCGTTTTCAAAAACGTCGCCGCACTTATAAGCAGCCTCAAATGGGCCCTTAGTTCAAGATGATTTCGTATTAAACGGAATTCAGCTAGAAATATAACTTTTCCACATGTTTGTGTCTTTATATACAATGTTTGGAAGTATTCTTTGTATGTATATTTTAATTTTTTTTTAATAATAATTTTCATTACAACTCCAATTTTATTTACTGCCAGAAATTTAATATTACAGCAGCAAAATTGTGGAGCAGTGAATAAAGCATTACTAATTTTGAATATTAGCAGCGATTATCAATGCTGTCAGTAATTTAGACTATCCAGACATTAGCCAAGTGGTTAAATTTGCAAAATTAAAATCACTATTAGGCGCACAAATTAGAAGCGGTTAAATTTGCAAAATAATAAGTTGCGGATAGACTTTTTAATGGTTGTAAAAATTCTGCTAAAGGGTTTAAGATAGAACTTCATGTTAGCTCTTCTGTATGGGATTGCAAATAAGAAAGAGCATACTATTTATCGAATTTGGTTATGGATTTAGCTTAAATCTAGCCGGTCATCAAAAATAGAAATCAAATCTGACTGTCACACCTCACCAACTTCAAAGACATTGATAATACAGCTATGAGATGGAAGACTCTAGATGGAGGAGTAATCCAGACAACTCTAGAAGATTTCACCTCATTATAGAGAATGGTCTAAGAATAAACTCAAGAGTAACCTAGAAGGATCTAAGGTCATGTGTATATATAAGAATGGTGTAGAAGTATCTAGAGATTAATCTTTTTTTACATACTCTAGAAAGTTCTAAGGCTTGGGAGAGGACTATAAATAAGAGACCATCCCCTCATTTATAAGCATCCAAGTAAAGCTTCCAAGTTTTCAAGTGTTGTAACTCTTCCCTCTTAGTAAAGTGTTTCTTTCTTCAATACTTCTCTCTACTCTTCTTAGAGTGTTTTGTGCTTACAAGTTCAGGTGTTGTGAGGGATATTAGGTTGATTTAGAGCTAAAGAGGAGCACTAAAGCTGCACGGGTGACTTGAGAAGAGTTAGTTCGTGACAGTTGGTATCAGCTCCTCAGTTCATAGGAATGACAAAGAGCATTAAAGAACATGTAATGGAGTCTGAAGCCATTAATGTGGAAACATCTCAACAAGAGCAAGGTCGTCAGGAGTAACGACATCCAGTTGCCTCCAAACTGCATGAGAGGTCCAAGGAGATCATACACAACTTTGATTTGCGTCTTGCTCGGGTGGAGGAGGCAATGAATGACATGGAGGCCTAGATAGAGAATTTTGGCCAAAAAGTTGATGGACTCGAGGAGGAGTGCATCAACATTCATTTAACGATTAGAGGTATGTTGCTCCAATTAGAGGAGTCTCTAATGGATCAAATGGCTAAGATGTGGGAGGACTTGATGGGGGGAGCTCTAAGTGGTATGAAGAGCCCATGAAGAACAGATGAGCGACGTACGTGCTAGTTTGGAGGAAATCCGTAGGGACATCATGCTATGCAAAAGAGTAATAGCGACACTCTTGACCTCACTTATGGTTGAGGTTTAGTTTTCCCTCTTTAGTAGCCTAGGGTCTAGCCATAGGACTTTCCTACTGACTATTCCTATAAAACTAGAAAAGGAACCCTCACTATTAGAAACTCTAAACTCCTTTTTGCTCAACTTGATGTTACATATATTGGTCTTAACCTCTAGCACTTAGTAGGTGGGGTTAGTATGAAGGATCTCAAGGAGGGTGCCCATAGGACTACTTGACCTTAGGGTTGACTCTGGGTGTTGGTATGGATTTAGTTCACTCACTTATACTCACTTTCACCCACAATCACTCACAAGCCCTAAACCCATAATTGTTGGCTTTGATCCCTTGATCCTTTGGGAGACTTGTGTAGATGGTCCCCTAGACCCACTAGCCATAGGCTAAAGTTTAGCTAAGACCACTACATAGAGGACCCAAATGGGGATTTCATTGTTCCATAGCTCATATAAGGTGGTTGGTACCCTAATTCTACCAAAATGTCCAATTTGGTCTTTTACCCCTAAATCCACCCAAATTACCAAAATGCCTTGAAACCCTAAATTTGGTCAAAAATCCTCAAATTCACCATAAATACCAAAATTTATTCAAAAATCATTTTAAACTATTTCAAAATACCCAAATTGCCCAAACCAAAAATTCCAAAATTACCAAAATACCCCTAAATTTGCCAACATTACAAAAATACCCTCCCAAAACATAAAAAACTTCAATTGTCTCCAAAACCAATTTGGACTCTTCAATTGAATACAATTTGGCCAATTTGACCATTTTGACCAAAACCCCCAAATTGTCTTTAAAGGCCCAATTTCCCCAAATTCACCTCAAATGACCATCAATTTGGCTTTAATTCTCCTCAATTTCAATCCTAAACTCAAATTTATCTTTCATTTGATCAATCCAAACAAACCCAAGCCTAATTGGCCCACGCTTTGAGCTCAATTTTGATCAAAATAAAAAAATCCCAATTTTAGCCATATGACTTAATCTCACAAAATTGAACCCATAGCCTACTCCATTTGCACCAATTTGAATCCTAAACTCTTCATAACACTCTTACACATCAAATTTGACCTTAAATTGGCCTTCATCAAGCCTCAATTTCACACAATTTTAACCCAAGTCCAAAAATCCCCAAATTTGCCTCAAATTGGCTGTCTCCAAAGTCCACCAAATTGAATAACGTAACCTCAAAATTGACACCAAATTGATGTTGAAAACTCTTCATGACATTCCTATAGAACATTTTCAACCATCAATTTAGACTTATCCCAACCTTAGCTCAACCTAAGCCCAACTCTAGTCCAACAAGCCCAATTTGACTCAACTCCCAAAATCCTTCAAATTGAGCTTCCAAATGAACTCAGAATCATTTCAATACTTCACCAAAAATCTTCATGACAATCGTTTACACAATGTTGATCAGTAAATTGAGCTCAATGTTATGGCTAGCTTAACCCAAACCCAACCTCCAGCCATTTTAACCCAAATTAAACCCATAACCAAAATTGACTTAGCCATGCCTAAGCCACCAAATTAATGACACCACAGCCACCAAGTACACCATATGGACCATGCTAAACCCTCTCAAACCACCCAAATAAGCAATATATGGGTCCCTAAATTAAGGGATTCTAGCCCATTTTGGGCCTTAACCAAAACTCTCTTCCATCATGACAAACCCTTGGAGGTAAATTATAATTACGCCTCCCTCTTACTCACCTAACCTTTTGGCCACCTCCCCTGGCCCTGTCGGCTAGCCTAGTGGTCGGAAAACACCAAAACTGAGAGCCTCAAGGCCAAATCAAACCCAATTTCAACCCTAAAGGACGGCTCATCCCAATGGCTCTTTAGAGCTCCTCAGCCCTCCACCTAAGCACCATTTTACACAAATAAATTAGCCCTGAGCTCCCCTCTAAGCTCATCTATTTAATCAGCTTCTCCATGGCCAAAGAGAGGAGTGTGCCAAAATCCTTGGGGAAACTCTGTCCAATTGCTTTCAGACGCTCCTCAAGAACTTCTAAGCTCATTGCCACCAGTTTCCCCCATTGATCCCCACTGTGGAAACCCAATTTTGTGCTTAAACTTTCAGCTCAAACTAGGACATCTCTCCATAGTCCACCAAAAATTAATGGTGCACACATCATCCCTAGAGTAAGAGTTGATTCCCTATCAAACCCTCTCTCAAACAGCCTCTAACCTAGCTTTAGACCAATACCTGAAATTGAGCTTGATTCATACCTAGACAATTTACCAAGGCTTGAGACTTCGTCCAAAGGTTCGTTGGGTCCAATCAAAGCTATCACAACCATTTGATTGAGGCCTCCCCTCCAGAAAAAGGTATTGAACTCCAACCCTAAACCGAGCTTGCCTTGACTCTCCATACATATTTATTATATTTCATGCCGTAAAAATTGTATAGATGTGTTTGTATTGAGTAGATGAAGGATTAGAAACAAACCCCGTGTGATTTGGTTGAGTCTAGCTCGAGATCTTAAGGTTTTAGTGTGAATAACTCACGGGTTAGGTCAATTGGGAATGATAACAGAGAGTCATCCAATCACGCGTGTGTCCATTAGACGGAGGAGATTGAGCCGGACAGACTCTCGGAGCATAACGCACGGTCTACGTGGAGGCTACATGGCTGACGGGGTCAAATGGTGGAGCGCAGCGTGGAGACTTTGGAGCTGACTAGGATCTAGTCAGCGCCATGTGGATAAGTAGAAAAATAGGGATTTTTGAATTATTTTAAATGCCTGAACTTCAAAAATCCATATTTTTTCTCTAGAAAAATTGTAAAAATAAAATAGAAATACCCACTTGCTCAGTGAACAGAGGAAAATAATGTGGACTAAGAATAAAAATTATTTTCTCACTCCCTGATTTTTAATTAATTAAGTACCCTCTGTGGTACTTTAATTCTCCAGGGCTTAAAACATTTCACCATGGCTTAAAATTTTGAGGATTTGTTCCTCATGACAGAGGTTATGTCTTCTGATTTTTCCAAGGTCAGATGACATTCCTATGCTTCTAGCCCTAATTTTCAATCTAAGTTGACCATTTTGGTTATTTTAATTATATAAATCAAAATATAACTTCAAAAATTAAGGGAGTAATTTAGTAGGTTTTCTATGGTCAGTGAAGTCTAAGAAAAATATTGTGATGCTTTGAATCACCTTGTACATTTCTATACTTAGTTAAATGCATAAACCTTATATTAGTTTATGTAAATTATATACTTATCAAAAATTGAGAAAATCACTTCCCCACTGTTCATAAAAATCATATTTACTCACTGTAAAAATATCAAAATTATTTGACTTAGTCTAAGCACTAAAGTAAATTTTTAAGGAAGCCTTGCTTCTCGTATAAAAATAATTATATTAAAATAAATATGCTTAGAAAAATTATGAAAGTTATTTTTCTAAGTTTCTTGTGATCAGGGGCATTTTATAAAAATAAAACCCATTTTTATGAAAATATTTCTTTTTCCAAATATATTTTGAATTAAAAATAATTAAAATAATCAAGATTTTCAAAAATACAAAAAAATGGTTTAAAATGGGAGGGAATGTCCCCTAATCACTTAGAAATCATTAGGACATTTTTCCTAATTTTTTTGAGTTAAAAATTATTTTTAAAGACTTAAAAATGATTTTTAAAGACTTAAAAATGAATTTTTCATGCTTTCTCATTTAAATAGATATAATAAATAAATTAAAAATCACAAAAATATAAGATTTGATTCTCTAGGTTTTCTGAATTCAGAGAAGTCTATTGAAAATATAAAAATGGTTTTTGTAATTAAACTATTATTTTCTATTTAATTAATCAACGAAATTGATTAAAAATTAAATAATAATAATAGAAATTTGATTCAAAAAATCATGAAATTTTGTCCAAGTATTTCTCTGACCTTAGGGAACCTCTAATAATGTTTTCATAAATATAACTTTTATTTTGGATAATCAAATAAATTAACCTTTCAAAATCCTATTTCCTAAATTTAAATAATTATCTAAATTAAATTGAAAGTTTGAGAGGTCTACATGTTCTCCTCTAACATTATAATTACCTCATGAATATGACACTCTAAATCCTCAAAATCATTTGAGGTGTGTTTAATGAGTTATGCGGTGAGGTGTCCCAAGGGCAAAATAGTCATTTTAGACTTTGGTGCCTTAACCAAAATTTTGGATTTTCCAAGGGAAAAATGGGTAATGTCGATCTTAGTAAAAATGTTTGGATGATTGAAATACAATGGAGTTAAGTGGTAGAAACTCACTCACCACCCTTGCACAACATCAACAAATCATAATTCTCTCAATCTTCATGACTCGGAAGTCAATTTTGATCAAACGATTCTTGAGTGAGAGGCTTAAGCCAGAAAGATGATAGTTTACTTTTCTGAAGCCGAAAGTTGAGGATGGTCTAACCATTTGATATGGGTATATGTTACATAAATCAAAATCTTGATAATCACCATTTCACCTATTATGATTATTTAAGGCTTAGTAGTGACTTAGGCTCAATTTCCAAACTCATTTGATTGGATTTAAAAATGACATAATTGGTGACTAACATCTTTAAACACTACAAGCCTGACCTTAATTACGGGCACCACAATCTTAATTAACCTAGACTTGCCTTAGGAGCACCCATTCACATAATTTTTAGTGAAACATCAATTGATTAATCGAGTACCCTATCTTTGGGATAATTAAACTGCTAAGTTTCACTGAGCAACGGGGTAGTCACACTCTAGCCTTGGATGATTAATGGAACATATGATAAGTCAAAAAAAGAACTCAGAATATTTCAAGAGATCTTCAAAGTGATTCGGGGACATGCCTCGAGTATTTTGAAATCTATTGGACCTTCTGAAGGGTAAATTGGACTTGTCATGTTTTTGTCCTAAAATCATCTACTAGGATCTTTTGAGATTCAATAAACTCATAGCTTGAGGTTTGGTAGATAAACCTTCATCTACTCAAACAATTTAAATTCCTTACAATACTATATACATGTCTTGCAAGTATTGACCTTTCAGGTGTTGGAACGAGAAGACTCGCCAGGTACGCTTTAATAGTTTACAGTATCATCTATTCTTGTACTTTCCACACCATATTTTTTATGCTTATAAAACTTGCATGTTAAACAATGATGTCACCCTGCATGAAAATCAAAATTACTAGGATAGCCGTGAAACAAAAACCAAAACTAAAATCAACTAAGATAAAATTCACTGCCACAACACTCAAAATATAAGACAACTTAAAATTTAATCACAAAATCACAAAACAACAATTGCAACTAAATTAAGACATCTCTGTCGGATGATCGGGAATCCCTCAGAGAAGGTAGCCTAAGGTTGCTAACAAGACTTCCCACAGTCTAAATGAAAGTACAAAATTAATTAAGTTGAGTTTAGCAAATTCATTTGGACTAAGTGAATCTAATAGAAAATAGTGATGTCGAAACGAGGGAACCATAGGATCCTAACCGGGGTCGCTCCAATCAACTTTAACATTCCCCAAAACATTTAAAGAACCATAACCATAGGGATATCTGATTTGACATTATAACCTGACACACTAGAAAACATAAACTCGTCACGACAAGGAGCTCGAAGTTAGCATTGTGGGTAGCGCGACCATGTCCAACAGCAAGAGGATCTACAACAACATATTTTTCCTTAGAATTAAATAACCAAGCCATAGGATTTCGAGGTTGTTTGATTATACAACATAAATCCTCACCCTATCTTTAGGCCTTTGTATAGCTCTACTATACAATATAAGCCCTAACTCATCTTAGGATTCCAAGGTTGTCGTTCGTCACGACCTAAATTCTCACATCTTTCAGGTTATTTGTGTGATTGTTTCACACAAATGTAAGCTCTAACTAAAAAAATTTGCAGGATGAAACGTTTAAATAATTCATCCTCAAAATTGAAACCAAACAATAGAATAAAATAGGAAGTCACCGAGGTTCTCCTCCGGATCTATGACATCCTCTAGTTCTTTCTCCTTTAGATTCTACAAAAAAAAGTTTCAAACTTAAACCATTCAACTTTCACGACTCTTTGTCTGATTTCATTGAAAAGTCTTATCCTTTTAACCTTTTTGAAGATAACATTTCCTGATTTTTATCGAGAGTTTTCTTAGGTGACTTTTGTTATCTAAGATGTAATTAACTATAAGGGCTTGCCCTTACAGGAAGTTTTTCCAAACTCAGCTTAATATAAACCGTATTTAATTCTTCGTATTAAATAGGTGAACTTGTCGGCAAATAAAATGGTTTCGCAGACCAAACGGATGTCATACATTTCTTAGTTTATTTGATCGAGTCNGAAGAGTGCGACGGGATTCTGATTTTGGTGACCAACAGCTTCTAACGGGCAACTCCCCAACCAAAAATAGTGTCGACATCTCCTAGCGACTTCGCTGGAGAGTAGCTTCTTTCTCTATTTAAATCATGAAATATTATCTTCATACATTAATAATGTGTCCATGTCTCCCTTGGACCAAATTAACTTCCATTGACATGTTTTACCAATTTCTGTCTTAGGAAAGTACGGTCAACTCTTTTTAACTTCAGAACCGTCTGTTTAACCACCTTTAAATGAAGAGGTTCAAGAGACCATTAAGGACTTTTTAATCTTTGTGTGGGGTTGGACCCCTAATAGGTGTGTTGGTGGACCAATTCCACCTAGGCATTGTGTGTTGTTAAGTCAATCCAGTGCTGGGTCCGGAACTTCACTTTTTTCCCTTTCGAGTTTGATTTGCTATTTTCATATTAAATCAGATCGTGTCGTGTTTTGCGTGCTCTTTAAATCTCCTTATATTAATTAAATATTTCTACTTTCAAACTATTGTTACTAAATCTTAAAATTTCTACAAATTAAATAAATACTTACCCAGTCTACAAATCGACCTCCGTTAATTTTTAGTTCTCGCACTAAGATTACGAGGTATTGGCCGAATAACTAACCCTAGAGCTCTCTTTTTTGAAGTTGTTGAAATGGTGTGTTTCCAATGCTCACTTTCTCCTGCAACCTACCGATGAGTCACGATGCCTACAATGTCGCTCCCACCATAAAGTTTGGAGTCGGATTTGAAGATCTCGAGGTCATTCTCGGGAAAGCCCCGTTTGTCATAATGAAGGTCACCACTCCAGAGGTTCAAGAACCGTCTGCTAAGTTCAAACTGAGCTACCCTCAAGACTTCCCTTCTTACAATAAGGTTAAGACTACTGTCGTCACGATACCTACCAAGCCTGTTGTTCCCGCTTCTGCTAAGGGAAAATAAGTTATGATCGTTGAAGACCTGTTTGAGGGATCGGTTGTCCCATAGTCAGTATTTAAAATTGGATCAAGTTCGAGGACTAAACCGTTAACCCAAATCTAAAGGAAAAACCACAGCCGGAAGGTTTGAAAGGCTACTAAAGCCTAGATTTCTGAGGAAGTATCTGTTGATGATGCTCCTCATCAGAAGGAGTCAGGATTGCCGGAGACATATCCAATTCTGCAAGGGAGTAGGTTCCATCCCTTAATGGATACAAATGGGTACGAAAGTATCCAAAAAATCACCGCTACTTTACCATCACTTCATGGACATGGTGGGGAGAGGAAGAAGCCTACTCCTATCGCCCAAGTCAATTTAATATTTCAGAAGCTAGCTGCCAAAGAAGGATGTTCAGATGGCAAGTTACTCAAATGAGTGGAACGTGCAGTATCCCCTTGCATTAAGAAAGAAATTTTAAGGGACTTCAAATCTGTCAGGCGATCTCAAAAATCAACTGAAACTTTGCATGCTTGCATTCCCGTCTAGTTCCACTTGGGAAGCAGAGTTGATACCACCATTGATGCTACTGATTTTACTACCGCAAGACTCACGGGCTATCAACTAGTTAAGTCACATCTGGGTCCGAAAATTCAACCAATCACACACCCTAAAAAATGTTCTTAAAGTTCTGAAGGAAAACAAGACGATGGGGAGCATACTTCTCTTCGACATGACGATGTCCCTATAGAGACACTCTACCTCAAGACATCAACGTCAAAGAAAAGGGCATGGGTACCCAAAGTCGTCGTACCAATACGGTCTAGCAAGCCCACAGAGCAAGATCTTGGAATGAAGCAAGTGTCCAAAGTGTCCAAAGTATCCAACATGGTTGCAGCAATTGCTAGAGAGATGGATGAGCAAGTACAGGATGTTAAGCAAAGTCCTCCAGATCTTAAGATATTACAAGAATCAATAATTGAAGAAAAGGTCGAAAAGCTCAAGGTCGAGATTTTTGAGTTGGCCCGGGAACATGGAGTTTCCATCAATGATGATGAAGAAGATTTTGACTACAATGATTACCTCAAGAAAGATTTCATGGATATCCATGTCATCAAGATCAGAGCCACTGCATGTGCGCACGACGCTCAACCTCTCGTCGAAGAGAACGTTGTAGATGAGCTGCTTAGGGCTATCTTCCTAAGGGACGAGCAAATCAGCCAAATGGAGAAAAGAATGGAAGAGATGGCCGCTGCCATGACCGCCATGGTCACAGTTCAGAGACAGTCTCAACCACCACAGTTAGTCCCTCCAAAAGTCAATCAATCGGAGATTATATGCATTACAAAAGAAAGGAGGGAAGTTGCCTCATCAAATAGAGATGATCAACAAAAAAAGATTCTCCATCAACCGCTATACCGGAAAAGGAATTTAAGCAAATGGTCAAACAAGTTCAGGAGGCCTTAACCCAATCTAAGGGTGGTGCATTGATTTTGAAGGGTAGACCTTACACGGAGGAATTTGATGTCGTACCCTACCCAAAGGTTTTTGTGTCACCAAACTTTAAGATATTTGATGGGACTGGAAACCCTAGTTAACACATAGCACATTTTTGAGCCAGTTGTGGTAATACAGGAAGAAACAAAGCTTTACTCTTTTGATAGTGTGTCAGCAGCCTGTCAGGGATTGTTTTGATTGGTATGTCGAACTACCCAACGGATCATTTAAGGCATTCATCAAGTTAGAACAAATGTTCGTAAAAAGATTCACCGGAGCACAACATCATGTGTTTATTGAAGATCTCGTAATAGAAAAGCAGAAGCCTAACGAGAATTTAGTGGACTATATTTTGAGGTGGAGAAACCTTAGCATGAAATGTGAACCTCAGCTACAGGAACATCAAGCAATTTAGGTCAAGAGCAACCATGGGCCAGAAGCTTTCATGCTCAAGGGACTCACCATCAAATCCTTCGAGAAGCTACTTAGCAAAGCTAGCAATCTTCAAGAAGAAGTCAAACATATGGCTTATCATGAGAAGTCTGAGAAGTCCAAGACGACCAGAATATTTGAAAAGAAGTCTGAAATAGTGGCAACGGTCGATAAAGGAAAACAATCAATGAAGATATATGTAGAAAAATCTCATCAGAATTCTCATTAGTCGTCATCGCAGCATGCTCAACAACAGACACAACAGTATAGCCAATCTAGCCAGCAACCGCTTCAAGAAGGATCATACCAAACAGAGAACAAGAAAAATTCCATTGTAGAACGAAGGAAAGTGGCATACTCCTTCAAAGATGAATCCATACCCAAAATGTTCAGAAGTCTGATGAAGAAGCCTGAGTTCATACTATCAGATCCGAAGAAACCCGAAGAGATTGATAAGAAGGATCAACCAAAATATTGTCCATATCACATATTACTTGGACACACCATAGAGGAATGTTTTGTCTTCAAGGATTGGCTTGAGAGAAATCTTAAAGAAGGGCCCAAAAGAATATTTAAAAGAACCTGATAAAGGTTCCATAAATATGAATTTGGCTGAGCCAATCTCTCCGATTGACTCGTATGCTAGAAAAGATGGATGGAGTACAACCTGGAACAAGCTAAAGAAGATATTAAACTAAATCCAGAATGCATCAACACAAGCTCTAGTTCAGATTCTTCAGCCTGCCAAGCCTAAGATGAAGATTCCGTCAGAAGATCCATCGACGTCTAAGAAGAAGAAGAAGAATCCCACCACAAAGACTGATAGCATGGAGGGAGAACAGGGGATGCCTCTTCTAGATTAGTTGTCTCAGATTTGGGGAAGAAAATCCTCAAACCCCTGACCTTGTAGGATTATCTTTTTGTCCCTCCGGGTTCCTATGAATATATGATTATGATTTCGGCTACATTTTAATTATTTCTAGTGATAACGTAATCGACTATAACCAATCTAGCTTTGATTTTGATTCCCAAAATAATCCTCAAATTGAGAAATACCACTTACAACAGCACCGAGAATGAGGAACCAATCCTCGAGTGCCACGGTGCACCACTTGCCATCAACTAAGATCTTTTTGACAAAGAAGAAACACTAGAAGATTCGACAATGGTGTCTCAAGAAGAAGAAATTATAGAAGTAAACCTAAGGAGTGGGAAAGTATTATCCCCGAGAACAGCTCTGACAGATAAAGGAAAATAGATAGTAACTCAAGAAGAGCTGCCTCCACCTCCGCCAGCGGAAGAACCACATAACCAAGAAAAAAATGGAGGATCATACAAAGTGGATTACAATGTGCTAGCTCATCTTAGGAAGTTGCCAGCCAAACTAAGCATCTGTGATGCTTTAATCCTGTTAAAAGAGATGAGAGAGTCTCTGGTTATAGCTTTGCTTGACCCAGAAATTTGCCTAACCTAGTTGGTCAGCACATCCTCGGACAAAGTTTGCTCGTTGAAAGAATAGTCTGGAATAAACATTACAGATGAAGACTTACTGCTCGGTACCGCCGAATATAATCATCCACTCTATATCTCTGTTAACATCGGTAGATTTTTGTTGTCCAGAGTTCTAGTAGATCCTAGAGCATCTCTCATTTTGATGAGTCTACGGACATTGGCCTACTTGAAAATTGAAGCTCAGGAGCTTACGACAGATAAAATGATGCTAAGAGGATTCAACCAAAAGGGAGAAAGAGCCCTTGGATCAATTACATTGCTTATGAAAGTTGGAGAACTAGCAACAACTGATAAATTCCATATTAGGACATTGATACCTCTTTCAACACTCTACTGGGCCAACCGTGGATTCACGAACAAAACATGGTTCTGTCGTCTCTACACCAGTGCATCAAGTACTACAAGGAAGGACAAGAACATTCATCAAGAGAGATTTACATCCCTTTTCAATTCATGAAGTTGGCATTCATGAGGATGTCGATTACTACTCGCCTCTAAAGAAAATTGTCTTCTCTTGTGAAGTTATGAAAAATAAAGGTAAAGATTCAAAAGAAGTACTATCACAAGGCCATTCAGCTCCGCTTCAGCAATCTTCCATTATTCTTTTGCAATGAGTTTGTGGGGGTTCTTTTAGTTCGCACACCCGAGGTCGAGGCCGGGGACGTGGACGAGTAAACACCAATTTAATTGTTGAATGGAGTAGGCCATCCACCTACATTGGTGATGAAGAAAGTTCTGAAGATGAAATAATGATGACAAAAAAGAAGAAACCACAGTATGAGATATCCTTAGAACACGTGTAGAAAAGAGAATATGAGACAATGTAAGATCGGATAAACCACTATATGAACACCATGACACTTACTCTAATTCTTCCTCAAAAGGTCTAAATTTTAGAGGTTAAGGAGGTCCGTAGCACTAGTTCAAAGCCAATCAAATTTTATCGTGCTTCTACTTCTACTAATCTTGAAAATCACGTAAATTTGGATGAGGATTCTAATGAATTAATGGAATTTCCTTTTGGTTACTTTTCTCCTTGTGTACAAAAGTTAATTCAGTAGGGGCATTTACCAAAACAAATGCCAAAAGATAAATTACAACTTTTTGAAAAATTGTGGGATGTTAAAATTCGAACTCCCAACTCGAAAGAGGGTCTCGGATTTAGTACAGTCAGACCAGTCAATGATTCAGAATTTTACATGGTTGTTACTAGGGAATCGGAAGAGGACTGCCTCGAAATAGAGGATGATTTTACTGATTAAGTAATATAAGATGCTCTGCCAGAATTTGAGGAATAAATCAAATCAACTGTTGATGAATTAAAGGAAATTAACCTCGGGATGGAAGATCAACCCCAGCCTACAATTATAAGTTCTCTACTCAAAGATGAAGAATCTTTAGAATTGATCTCACTGTTAACAGAATTCAAAGATTGTTTCGCATGGAGTTATGATGAAATGTCAGGACTTTCAGCAAAAGTTGTGGTTCATAAGCTCGGGATGGACAAAGACATGACCCTAGTGAAACATGCTCCAAGAAGAATGCGCCTCAAAATAGAACAACAAGTCATTGCCGAGGTGAAGAAATTAATATACGCTATTTTTTAAAGATAAGAGAAATACCCCACGTGGTTGGCTAACATTGTACTTGTTAAGAAAAAAAATATTCAAATCTGTGTATGTGTCGACTTCAGGGATTTAAACAAAGCATGTCCAAAAGATGAATTTCCACTGCCGATACCAGAAATGATGGTGGATATTTCTTCGACACATGAAATTTTCTCCTTCATGCATGGATCGTCGGGGTACAACCAATTCAAGATAGCTCTAGAAGATGCAACACTTACAGCCTTCAGAACACAGATCGGGATCTTCTGCTACACAGTGATGTTGTCTGGGTTGAAGAACGCCGGAGCAACATATCAACGAGCTATGATAAAGATCTTTGAAGACATCATTCACAACCAATTGGAATGCTACATGGATGATTTGGTCAACAAAAGTAAACAAAAAATATACTATTTGTACAATTTGAGGATCGTGTTTGAACGGTTACGACGATATGACCTTAAGATGAATCCATTAAAGTGCGCTTTCGGCGTTACCTCCAGGAAATCTCTAGGATTTGTTGTCCTTCATTGGGGAACCAAGATTGAACCAGATAAGATCAAAGCTATCTTGGAGATGGCTCCACCCAAAACCTTGAAATAACTACGTTCCTTCCAAGAAAAGTTGGCATATCTGAGACGCTTTATTTCTAATCTCTCAAGTAGGTATCAACCCTTCTCATCATTAGTAAAAAAGATGCCAAAATTTTTTTGGGAAGAGAAATGCTAGCGGGCTTTTGAGGACGTTAAGCAATATTTAATGATATCTCCTATTTTGGCAGCCCTTATCTCAGGGAAACCTCTGATACTTTATACAGCGGCCCTAGATGACTCGTTTGAAGCCCTCTTAGCCCAAGTCAATGATAAGGGTAAAGAAACACACTTTACTACTTGAGTCATCTTCTAATACTGACGAAAGTAAGGTTTCCACCTTTTGAGAAAATCTTTAGTCTTTGCCTCCCAAAAGCTTAAACATTACATGTTTTCTCATAAGATTCCCTAATTTCAAAAGTTAATACGTTACCGAACAACACTTTCCGGACGTCTAGCAAGATGGTCAATGATTTTATTGCAATTTGACATAACTTTTTTCCCCTTCGTGCTATCAAGGGATATATTTTAGCAGACTTTCTCGCTGCACACCCACTTCCAGCTAGGTCCCCTCTTAACGACGAGTTACCAGATGAGCAAGTATTACAGATGGATTTCTCCTGTGCGCAACGCTGGGAGATGTACTTTGACGGAGCTTCATCAACCAGAAAAGACAAAGGAACAGGCACAATTATACCAGGCAAAGAAGGGATTGGTTTAATCTTTATCACACTAGATAAGGGTATGTTGAGATTCTCCTACCACCTGACAGAGTCATGTACCAACAACGAAGCAGAATATGAAGCCTTAATTACCAAATTGAAATTGACAATCTCAATGGATATAATAAATATTATCATCCATGGTGACTCACAACTCTTCATTCAACAAGTTGTCAGACAATACAGGATTTTGAAGCCAATGTTAGCAGAATACCATCAGTACACCATGAAGCTGCTCGAACAGATCCCTAATATGACTTTATATCGGATTCCTTGGAGAGATAATGCCCATGCTGACGCTCTAGCAAAACTTGCTAAGGAATTAACATGTCCTCTGGAGGATTCCAATGATATCACGGTATAAGGAAGATAGGTTCTATCTTGAATCGGCCTTGATAATCTACACAAGCTCAGAAAAGAAGAAGAAATGATGATTGCGGTTGTTGACATCAAAGAAGATTGGCACAAGCCATTGATAGAATATTTACAGACTGAAAAGCTGTCAGAAGACAAATCGGCAGCACACGACATTATAAGAAGGGCTATGTCATACTCAGTGGGTGATCTTCTCTACAGAAGATCATTCGATCAGATATGGTTGTGATGTCTAAGCAAAGTAGGAACTCGGAATATTTTAAGAGATCTTCAAAGTGTTTCGGGGACATGCCTCGAGCATTTTGAAATTTATTAGACCTTTTGAAGGGAAAATTGGACTTGTCATATTTTTTTCCTAAAATCAACTACTAGGATCTTTTGAGATTCAATAAAGTCATAGCTTGGGGTTTGGTCGCTAAACCTTCATCTACTCATGCAACTTAAATTCCTTGCAATACTATATACATGCCTTGCAAGCACTGACATTTCAGGTGGTGGAACGAGAAGACTCGTCAGGTATGCTTTTATAGTTTACAGTGCCGTCTTTTCTTGTACTTTCCACACCATATTTTTTTATGCTTATAAAACTTGCATGTTAAACAACGATATCACCCTGCATGAAAACTAAAACTACTAGGATAGCCATGAAACCAAAACCAAAACTAAAATCAACGAAGATAAAATTCACCGCCACAACATTCAAAATATAAGACAACTCAAAATTTAATTATAAACATCACAAAATAACAATTGCAACTAAATTAAGACGTCTTTATCGGATGATCGGGAATCCCTTAGAGGAGGTAACCTACAGTTGCTAACAAGACTTCCCATGGTCTAAATAAAAGTATGAAATTCATTAAGTTAAGTTTAGCAAATTCATTTGGACTAAGTGAATTCAATAGAAAATAGTGGTGTCGAAATGAGGGAACCGTAGGATCCTAACTGGTGTCGCTCTAATCACTTCTAACATTCCTCATAACATTTAAAGAACCATAACCATAATGACATTTGATTTGATATCATAACCTAACACATTAGAAAACTTAAACTCGTCATAGCGAGGAGCTTGGAGTTAGCATTGTGGGCAGCGCGACTATCTCCAACAGCAAGAGGATCTACAACAACATATCTTTCCTTAGAATTAAATAATCAAGCCATAGGATTTCGAGGTTTTTTGCTTAAGAAACATAAATCCTAAACCTATCTTTAGGCCTTTGTGTAGCTCTATTATACAATATAAGCCCTAACACGTCTTAGGATTCCGATGTTGTCATTCGTCACGAACTAAATCCTCACATCTTTCAGGCTATTTGTATGATCGTTTCACACAAATGTAAGCCCTAATTAATAAAATTTGCAAGATGAAACATTTAAATAATTCCTCATCAAATTTGAAACCAAACAATAAGATAGACTGGGAAGTCACCGAGGTTCTCCTCTGGATCTATGACATCCCGTAGTTCTTCCTCCTTTGGATTCTACAAAAAAATGTTCCAAACTTAAATCATTCTCCTTTCACACCTTTTTGTCCAATTTCGTTGAAAAGTCTTATCCTTTTGACCTCTTTGAAGATAAAATTTTATTTATTTTTATTGAGAGTTTTCTTAGGTGACTTCGGTTATCTAATATGTAGTTAACTATAGATATGAAGCTTTTCCAAACCTAGCTTAATATAAACCCTAGTTAATTTTTTGTATTAAATAGGGGAACTTGCGGCAAATAAAATAGTTTCGCAAATCAAACGAATGTCATATATTTCTTAGTTTATTTGATCGAGCCTCATCCTCTAGTTTTATGTTTATCCTTTGGGATAGATACAAGGTTTGAGGTATAGTGCTCTTTCATTTAAACTATGAAAAAGATGGAGTCGGTTTGATTTCATATTTTTCTAAACTATACACACACATATATATATATATATATATATATAT
>JXCR01082586.1:283586-299270 GCA_002079205.1 Phalaenopsis hybrid cultivar
TATATATATATATATATATATTAAATGTCTTTCCGAAGCAGGAGACGGGATTCCGATTCTGGTGACTGACAGCTTCTAACGGGCAACTCCCCAACCAAAAATAGTGTCAATAGACACCCACCAACCATTACACCTTTGAAGCTAAGTGGATTAAAGTTCCAAAATCAAAGAGTTTTAGAGGAGCTCGCAATGTGAAAGAAGTGGATAAATTCTTATGGGGACTTGAACAATATTTTAGAGCGATGGGGATTATAGATAAAGATGCAAGAAAATAATTTGTATCACTTTATCTCTCAGACAATATTATGTTATGGTGGAGAAGAAGGTGTGGAGATATAGATAAAGGTATGTTCACCATATCCACCTTTGATGACTTCAAGAGACAGTTAAAAGGACAGTTTTACCCTGAGACTGCTAAGAATGAAGCTAGAGCCCAGTTGCTGAGGCTCAAACAAACAGGATCAATTTGAGAATATATTAAGGAGTTTACTAGCCTAGTCCTTAAAATCCCTGACATGTTAGACAAGGATGTTTTATTCAACTTCATGGATGGACTCCAAAGATTTGCGAAGGTTGAGATTAGTATGCGTGGAGCACAAGATCTCACTACTATCATCACCATTCCAGAAATCTTGGTCAATTTTACAAAGGAGTCTACGAAGCTAATGGAAAAGAAGAGAAATTATGCAAAAAGTGGGGGAACAAGGATCATCATTAGGATGAGAGCCGTCGCAATTCGACCCAATCCAAGTTAAAGGACAAGGGAAAGTCTGACAACAGACCAGACCACATGACAACTACTTCCATTATAGAGGAACTCATTGGGCAAAAGATTGCCCTCAAAAGAAGGCTATGAACTCTCTCCTTGTATGCCATCAAGAGGAAGATGGAGTTGATATGGATGCACATGTGGGAACAATACAACTGCTCAATGTGGTGCGCTCCTCTCCAAAAATCCCAACAAAAGGACTTCTCTTCATGTAAGTGATCATAAGAGGGGCATCTACTGAAGCAATTATATACGCGGGAGCTTCTCACAGCTTCATCTCTATTAAAGAAGCAAAGAGGATGGGTTTGTGATCCCGACTGTTTATGAGCAACAGTATAACAATGTATTTGATTATATTTTTCACTTATCTTTCCTTACTTTACAATAGTATCAAAAACTTGATTCTGGAGAAAATAAGAATTTAACTTGTTAACTTAATATATATTGGGATACTACGCAAGTATATGTATCGTTATCAAGTAATATATGACTTTTTTATTAATCTCTAAATATCGAACTCACAAGGATTGTTCATAATGTGCGATAATTAAAGTAACAAACTTTCTACTATAAAAAGACATACTTAAACTATAATTTTTTATCAAAGGAATGAAATTTAAAATCTTTTTGGTATTTTTAAAATTTGAAAATGACATAAAAACTTAATAAAGATAACTTGAGTTTATGTAAAAGAAAAGCACTGAATACAAAATATTTTTCTCCTTATCATGAATCAGGAATAAGTATAGGATTTATGTTGTGGAAGTATTCAAATTGTGTCGTGCCAAATAGGAGCAATATTATTCCTTACCCTTACTAGAGATGCTATAAAGAACATTGACTAAATTAAAGTTTGAATAGTTCTGAAGACCGGTTAGGCAAGGAAGATACTAGCTCTCACTCTAGAGTTCCCTTGGTTCCCTCCACCTGGTGGCTAACATCTCGTATCAAAAGCTAAAATAATAAACCAAGTTGGGGGCTTTAGCCTGATACTCTAAAGTCTTCTAACTCTACACCATTCAAAGATTATATCCCTATTTATTTGCACTCAATCATATAAACTACGTTCTCGTTCATACAATCTCTTGTGATTCTTTCCAATTGTTGACTGAGACAATACCAATCTGGTTTTTACATGTTCTAACAACAAAATTTAACATCTAGATGGGCCAGATCAAGAAGTAAGTGAAGTGTATGGAATTAAATCATCACGACTTCTTCCAACATTAAAGATTAATACTCTCCACAACTTCCATCCAACACTTTAATTACTTATCAATTTCAAGAAGAAAGATAAAGAAAACTACTCAGAATCCATGGAGAAAAAAAAAACACACTTTAGTTTAAAAGTAGAAAAATAAAGAAAACTACTCAGAATACATTGAGAAAATAAAACCACACTTTAGTTTAAAAGTAGAAATCATTGCCAAACCACTAAGAAGTCTCTTTAAAGATCAATACTCTCCACAACTTCCATCCAACACTTAATTACTTATCATTTTAAGAAGAAAAAAATACTCAGTATCCATGGAGAAAACAAAACCACACTTTAGTTTAAAAGAAGAAATCATTGTCAATAGAATCCATAGAGAAAATAAAATCACACATTAGTTTAAAAGTACAAATCATTGTCAAGCCAACAAGAAGTAAAACCAAAAGTAGTTTACAACAAAGATAAAAACTTATCTCAAATCCTCCACCAAATTCATAAAGTTCCTTTGAATCTCTTCTCTCTTACAACACTCTTAACTCTAAAATTAAAACTATAAACAGAAGGAAAATAAATTTGTGGTACCTAAAATTTTCTCCAAAAGCTTCTTCCAGAACTTCTTCAAGAACATTTCAAAACTTATGATTTTTCAGGACTCTCCCCTCAAAAAGTTTCAACTTCTTCTTTTATAATTTTCCAAGAGGTGCATTGATATCTCCTCAAAATGTGTCATGATTCGATGAATTTACCAAGGGATACCTCCTTTCACAAGTTCTTTAATTATATTTTCGTCATTGGTGGTTATAACCACCCATTTTTGTCAGTAGGTGCCTCAAATGTCCCTTCAAAATTCGTCAAAATAAATTAATCCATCAAGTAACTGTCACTGGAGCTTAAGCACTGGGCCTCTGGCGCATAAGCGCGGCGTTCTCTGTTTCACCGGTGCTTAAGGGTCGGTACTGGCGCTTAGGCGCCAAAATACTTTTGCACCATTTTTGCATTCTTGCTCCAAATTTGATCATTTTTCACTCCTTTGAGCATTTTTCATCTTTTTTACTTGTACCCGAAAGAAAAACACATAAATATCTTCCATTAAAGCATAATTTCTCAAAAATATGTATAAAAATGTGTCTAAAACACTATATATTTTAGGTGTATCAAAATTCCCAAACTTAAAATGTTACTTTTCCTGAAGTGACACTTCAATCTTTAAAAACTAAATAAGTATGATTATGTAAATGAGTTTATTTAGGAGTTTCTAAAATTTTGTTCTAGAAATATAGTAGTCTAATTTAGAAAAAATTCTAGTGAATGAGACCAACATAAAGTTTAGAAATCCTTAAAGTGAAGAAGCATGAAAAATATGAGTTCCTACCTAATTCAGAAAATACTAGTAGATTTTCCAAATATAGAACTTAGGCATTTTATTTCCTTCACTTAAGAATTCATTAAGTATAATTTTACTTTCTATATTATATTCTTAAGCTTAAGAGTTTCTCAAGTCTTATACTTTAAAAAGATCATATGTGGAACCAATTTTTTATTATGCTCTAATCCTCAAACTTTTTCTCCCTTTTTCAACTTTTCTTTTCTTTTCTTTTCTTTTCTTTTCCTTTCTTTTTCTTTTCTTTTCTTTTTCAAGCAAGTATTACTATATCTGGATAGGTTTTTAATAATTTTGAATTCCACTCTTTCTTTCCTAAAGCAAAGAGTTGATAATTTTTATTTACTTAAAGACATAATAATAGTTTTGAAAATTAATTTGAATAAAAGAAATTTAAGTTTAAAAAATAAAAGTCTAAATTTCTAAATTTTTCAAAAATACAATTTGTGCTACTAAAGATAGTTTCACTATATTTATCATTTCTACATTTAAAACTTTTAACTTTAAATTTTTCTACATCACTTATAAATATTTAACTAAATTTTCTTACTCATTTCTATAATCAAAGTTTTACTTTCCTAATATAACTCATATACATGATCATTTTTTCTTTTCAAATCAAATTCACTTATAGCTCAATTGAGAACAAATAAAATTCAAGTGTTGAAAATATTTTCATTCCCCCCCACCCCCAATCTTAAATTTTTAACAAGATTAAATAGTTTAACAGCAGATATATATAGGAAGGAATGAAAATTGAAATACATACAAGAATTGTATACCCTAATTATACAAGTACAAAACAAAAAGCAGGATTAAAATTAATTTTTGATCAAATTTCTTACTTTTAAACAAATAGTGATTCATTAGACTTCTAAGTTGTGGATACAGACATAAAAGCAAATAAACATACTAACTTTGACTTCATAATCTCAACATAAAAACAATCACACTGACAAGATAAAAAAAAATACAGGGTAGCAAATTTCTGAAACTAAAGTTTAAAATTAAAGCTAGCAAGATTTTCAACTTTCATAAGACATAGAAATAAGTTCATTCTTAATTAACTAAAACATATTACACAACAACAATTACCACCCCATAATTTAAAACACAATACTAACAAAACACAAATATTGTTATAACAATTAAACAAAAATTCTAACACACCACATAGTCCAACAAGTATACAAACTCAAATACATCAAGTGCACACCACAAAGTACATCACATAATACAAACAAAAAAATAACTTAATCCTCCTTCTCATCATCATCATTAGTGTCACCGCTATCCCAAAATGTTGCATACTCATAATTAGGATAATTTGGATATGAAGGGAATTCTACTCCTTGGTTACCCCTAATAAGGCTCTTTAAAGATGAGTGAAATTTCTACTCATAATCACTATGTCTTTTGACATATCCATCAATATGATCTACACAATTTTCTAAATTCCATACCTTATCTGCGGTAAAATTAATATTGTCTATCATCTTCTGCAATAACTGATCCTGAGATTCAATAGGCTGACCTCCGAATGTAGATGGTTTCGAAGTAGATGGTCTAGATGTAGAAGCAGCGGAGGTGGATGCAGCAGACGTCGACATTCCATAACTTCTCAAAAATCCTCCTCTCCAACCAAAAATAGAGTGTTCAGAATATGATTTCACATTCACACTTGTAATCAGTTTTAAGGCAGCAGCACTTCTTCCCAACTATTATATCTAACTCTAAATTGCTCACACAAAGAAAAGATTAAGGAAGAAAATCCCAAACCTGCAGAAGTAGCAGCAGTAGCAGAACTGATGATAGTCTGACAAATCAAAGCTCCAATGTTGATAGACTTGCACTGCTGAATATAATAATTCAACGTTGTTCTCTCCCTTGTAACTTCACTAAGATAATTCGTCAGTAACAGACGAGCTGAAATAAATTAGTGTCACGCCTATAATTGTACACTAAACTTTGAAGTGGAAAAATTGACTCTCCTCTCATTTGTAATTTTTCATAATCCCCTTCCAATATTCAAAACTGATATAATATCATCCAGTTCTGTCTCAGTAGGACTATAGTTCGAATAAAAACACAGAGTATCAGGCGATAAATGGTAGAACATGTTGATTACCTATGATGAAAAAGGTACCAATTTGCCTCTGACCATGACTCGATCCTCTTCTGCCACAGGGGGGTTCGCATAGAACTTCTGCACTACAGAAATCACAGCCACAGTAGAAAAACAACAGAACTGTTCTCATTGTCATTGAACAATCAAATCCTCCACAGATTAATCTGGATTTTTAAAACCCCTCTCAGGAATCAATTTTCGTGATTGTAAAGCGTCACTTTATCTGTCCTGAGCTTTTGAACTCACAAACTTGCTCGAATCAAAGTGGGACTTCCCCTTGCTCCTCTTCATTCTTGGTTTCATTTCTAAAAATTTTCAAAAATTCCAAAATAAATCCATGAATCAAGTCTAAACTACTAAACTCAGCCCCTATAAGTTTAAAATACAATTTCTATGTAATTTTCATACATTTTTCTCCACTTTTCACAATGAATAGTGATTTTTGTGTTTCTCCAAATGTACTCAAAATACATGGTGAAAATCCAAAATTTCTACATAGAAGTGAAGCTCTTACCTCAAGAATCTAAATCTAGCAAATTTGGCTCGAATCCACAAACAAATCTCTAAAATAAGGTTTGCCCTAAACTCAAAGCCACGAACGTTGGAGGAAGAAGATGATGACAAGAGCAAAAAATGGCATTTTTAGGGGTTAATTTTCACTTTTAATCGTTCGTGAACTGGTTTTCATGAACCAGCGCTAAAGCGTGAATATGTGGTGCTTAGGCACCTGCCTCTAGGGTTGCCTCATGCTTAAGCACGGGGTTGTGGCGCTTAAATGCCAATGCACACTTTTTTTATATTTTTTAACTTAAGTAAAATGCACTATTAGCCTAAGTAAACTACTCCTAAATGGTCTTATAACACTTAAATGACTATTTTCCTCTCCTTTAACTTTCCTCTCTCAAAATTCTCCAAAAAAATTAATTCGATTTGAGAATAAAATAACACAATTTTTTTTGCAAACAAACACTTATATTCATTCTCGAACTATTACAAACAACATTCAATACTTAATTCTCATTCTAAGGAGTCTCATAAGAGGAAATTTTCCTAAATACAAACACTAAATAAACTTACACAATAACACACATAATCACATAAACACTAAAAATATGACTTAACACTAATACATAAAATAACTCTTAACAAGCAAATATTTGCGTAGAACTTAATTCTATTCTTTATTTGTTGGAACAAATTCCTGTCTCTCATTAGTCTTTCCTTGGGCATTTGGAATATAGAGTCGATAAAACAACGGTGGAGACGAGCTCTGATACAATATTCTTCAATCCATTTCTGCTTAAGATACATCGCCTTATTTGCTTCTTCTATATAACTGGTATGGCTAAATTGCATTTTTAATTGTCATTCAATATGCTCTAGATGTGCATTAACTTCATTTACCTTTGCCTCAATTGAAACCACGTCAGCCTTAATTTTGTTGATCTTTTCCATTATTCCTTTGATACTAACGACTAAGAAACCATTAGACATCTCTCGTGCTCTCTGACTAATGAATTTCTTCCTTATGGCCTCTTCCTTTTTCTTTAAATCCATCTCCCATGAAGACATCTTTTCCAAATCTCTCTTTCTCTTAGACTTTAGGGTTAGAATTTGAATTGTGGTGAAAATTCTTTATAAAACCCTTCTATTTATAGGCCAAAATCTTCCTATAACTTCTAGACACATCCTAAAACTGTCATGGCACGTTTAAGTTAACCAATTGGCGGTTAAAACTTTTAGGAATTGCATTTTTGCACATGGTTTTTATAGCCAGCTCTTAAGCGTCAGTACTTGATTTAGCACCGGGCAACTTAACGTCCAAATACTCATTCTAACATGTCTTCACTTAATAAAGTCTTAAAATCATTACTAACATGAAATAGTTTCAAAAATACTGCACCCAAATTTTCTTAATCACACAGAAAAAAAATCAAAGCAAAAGAACGCTGATAACTATGGGTTGCCTCCCACAGAGTGATTGGTTTAACGTCGTTAGCCCAACATAACCAGTGCTTATTCTGGTTGACCCAACATCAATCGATCGTTAAATTCAAGTTGATCCTATATAAAATAGGGTTTCAGTCTATGACCATTTACTTTAAATATTCTTTCAGTTTTAGGATTTTTGATATCCATAGCTCCATAAGGATAAACTTTCATCACAAGAAATAGGCTCATCTACCTGGAATAAATTTTGCCTGGAAATAATCTAAACCTTGCATTATATAGCAAAATTTGTTGCTCTGGCTAAAAATTTTTAGTAAGAATCCTTCAATCATGCCACATCTTCATCTTTTCTTTTTAAATCTTAACACTTTCATAAGACTCATTCCTTATTTCTTTTTAATTGTAATAATCTTTTCTCACAATTATCTTTCAAATTATAATTGAACTCTTTATACTCAAGTTCAACTGGCAAGTGATAAGCTTTCCCAAATATTAGTCTATATGGGGACATTCCTATATGAGTTCTATATGTTATCCTATAAGCCCACAAAGCATAGTCAAGTTTGACTGAACAATCCATTTTTGTTGTATTTATAGACTTTTTTGTAATTCTTTTAATTTCACGGTTGGATAATTCAGCCAAACCACTTGCCTAAGGATGATAAGCAGTAGCAATCCTATGGTTTATATGATATTTCTTTAATAATGTCTCTATTATGACATTTCTAAAATGACTTCTCCCATCAGTTATCATAACTCTTAGCATCTCAAATCTACAAAATATGTTCATTTTTAAAAATTTTAAAACACTTATAGCATCACATTGAGATAAAGCAACAGCTTTTATTCATTTGGATACATAGTTCACTACTAACAGTATATATAAATTTCTGACAGATGGTATAAATGGTCCCATGAAATATAATCCCCAAACATCAAATATTTCAACTTCTAGCATATAACTAAGGGGCATCTCATTTATTCTAGGAATATTGCCTACACTTTGACATCTATCACAACTTTCGATTAAGCATTAACATCTCTAAAGATAGTAGGCCAATAAAATCCAGATTGTAAAATTTTGTATGTTGTTTTGTCAACACCAAAATGTCCCCAAAAATTATGAATTATGACATTTTTGGATAATTTCATAAGTTTCTTCTAATGTTACACATCTTCAAATAATTAATTTTTGGATAATTTCATAAGTCTCTTCTAAAGGCACACATCTTCGAATAATCAGATCCTTCTCTTGTTTATATAAAAATGGGACCTCTCAAAAATAAGTCTTAACTTCAAATATAAATTTCCTCTTTTGTTGGTATGTCATTCCGTAGGGTATAACATCACTAACAATAAAGTTCACAATGTCTGCATACCATGGAACACGCCACTCATTAATACTAAACAGTTTTTCATCTAAAAAATTTTTATTAATTTCTTTTACAAAACAGAGTAGTTTTTCTAATTCAAGCCTGAATAAATGATCAGCAGTTTGATTTTTAGTCCCCTTTCTATCTACTATTTCAAAGTCAAATTCTTGCAAAAAGAACCCATCTTATAAGTCAAGGTTAAGCATCCTCTTTTTTCATTAAGTACGTAATAACATAATGATCTGTATGCACTATACATTTAGTTCCAGTTAAGTATGATCTAAATTTATCAAAAGCATATATTATTGCTAATAACTCTTTTTCAGTTGTTGTATATTAATTTTAGTTTTATTAAGAGTTTTACTAGCATAGTAAATAACTTTGAAAATTTTATCATATCTGTGCTTCATAAAGATTTTTACAAGCATAGTAAATTACTTTGAAAATTTTATCATATTTTTGTCCTAAAACATTCAGAGTTTTACTAGCATAGTAAATTAATTTGAAAATTTTATCATATTTTTGTCCTAAAACACTTTCAATAGTATAATCACTAGCAGCACACATCAATCAAAAGGTTTTCTCCAATCTGGTGAAACTATAGTTGGTGCAGCGACTAATTTTTCCTTTAATAACTCAAAAGCTTTTAGGCATTCTTCATCAAAATTGAAAATTGCATTTTTCTCCAATAAATGGCATAAAGACTTAGCAATTCTTGAAAAGTTTTCAATATATCATCTGTAGAAACCAGCATGTCTTAAAAAACTCCTAATTTCTTTTACATTTGTTGAGTAAGGTAAATTAGCGATCACTTGAATTTTAATGGGATCTACTTTCATACCATTTTCTGATATTTGATGTCCTAATACAATCCCTCACGCTACCATAAACTGAAAAATTTATATCTTCACAGCATCTAATCCTTTTTCAAATTTTTCATCAATCTTTCTTCTTCTTCCATCGTTAACTTTGAGGAAATTATAACTGGTAAATTAGAGGAATCACCAGAAAATACAAACTTCAAATGTTCAGGAAGTAACTTCAACTCAAGTTCAGGAGGTTTTTCTATTGATGTACAAAATGATTTATCTTTTTCTATGGTGTCCAAAATTTTGAAACTTTCTCGAACATAGTTTGAATCTTCCTTATAAAGATCTTCATTTGATTTAATTCATCTTCTTACTCGTGTTCCAAACCTTTAATTTCAGATTTCTCTTCATAATTTATTCTAAAATGACATTCACTCAGATATCTTATAACATTCATTCTATAATATTCATAATCTCTACCTTTTGCAAGATATTTCATTGATCTTGAAATATTGAAAGTAATTGTTTGATCATTGACGCAAACTGTTAATTCCCCTTTATGCACATCTATCATTGCTCCTTATGGCTAGGAAAGGTCTCCCCAAAATGAAAGGTGCTTCTTTATCTTCCTCCATAACCAGCACAATGAAATCAACAGGAAAGATAAATTGATCCACTTTCACTAGGACATCTTCTATAGTAGCACAATGAAATCAACAGGAAAAATAAATTGATCCACTTTCACTAGGACATCTTCTATAAACCTCCTTTAGGGTATCGTTATTGAATGATCTGCTAACTGCAGAGTTACAGTAGTACTTAATCCCAATCTTTTAAATATTGATAATGGCATATGGTTAATGCTTGCATCGAAATCACATAAAGCTTTCCCATAAAACATGTCTCTTACTACACATGGAATAGTAAAGCTACCAGGATCTTTAAGTTTTTTAGGAAGCTTTTTTTGAATTATAACACCGCACGCCTCACTAAGTGTGACAGTCTCGTTATCTTCAAACTTCCTTTTTTCTATTGAGAATATCCTTAATAAACTTTACAAAGCTTGGCAATTGTTCTAATGCTTTAGCAAATGGAATATTAATTGTAAGCTTCTTAAAAATTCCATAAATTTTGAAAATTGCTTATCCAACTTTTGTTATCGAAGCTTCTTAGGAAATGGAGGTGGTGGTTTTTCCAAGTCAATTTTCAGTGGAGAAATTAGTCTTTCTGAACCTTTCAGAGTGTCCTCTTCTTCAATTTCTCCTCTCTCTACTTCAATTTATTTTTTAACTCTGTTTCCAACTCTCTTCCGCTTCTAAGTTGAATGGTTTCTACTTGCTTTTTATTCTAGTCTTTTGGATTTGTTTCAGTATTACTAGGAAATGTTCCTTAGGATCTATTACTTAATGAATTTGTTATTTGACCAAGTTGATTCTTAATATTTTTAATTGTAGCTCCTTGACTTTGTAACTGATTTCTCATTTGTAACACCACTTCTTCTATAGATAACTTTTTCTCCTTAAATTGTGGATTACTGTTAAAATCTAGAGGATTGGTAGATCTATTATTATTATTCCCTTGGTTGTTCTAGTTTCCCAATGGGTTTACTTAGTTGTTCCCCCATTGTTGTTTACTACCACCTGAAGTATTATTCCAGTTATAATTAGGATGGTTCTTCCAACCTGGGTTATAATAAGTTGAATATGGGTTATTTGACGTATTATTTATGGCATTCAATGTTTATAATGGTGCTTGAGAATCTACCATTTTGCCTAATGAATTCTTTTTAATCATAAAAATTGGTTGAGAAAAATTCATACCAAATTGGTCTAAATTCTTTGAAATTGCAGCAACTTGATTTGCTAACATAGTAAATGCATCAGATTCATGAATATTAACTACTTTTTAAGATTTAACCTCTCAAAATGCCATTGAAAATTATTGGTAGTCATATGGAGGTTATTACATGTTATAGGCATGCAATTTAGTGATCCAAGCCCGGTGAGAGGAGAACTAAGCAAGCACCAGCAGAAAAAATGTTAGTTTAACTTATTAATGATCCTCCTTATTTAACATGGCTCCTTGCAATAAGACTGTCCCTATATATACTACTTTGAAAGTCTCAAACTCTAGTAAACACACAAAATAAGAAGCGAAGGATACCTGGTTAAGTCACAGACCAGCAAATAATAATAGCTAGAACATTAAAAAAACTTAGAACATAAAAAAAAACTACATAGCGTCTTAGCCCTAACCTAACAAACCATGTAACTGCAAGATGTCCTATTCACATCATCTAAGTGTTTGTGCAAGTGTAGGTAAAACACGCATGTTGATCACGATGAATTAACTTGCATTGCTCGTCGAGATGTCCTCGCGAGCAATGCTTGTTAACTTATCATGAGCAACGAAGAGTCACTCAACTAACGAGTACAATTCTTCATTGAGACAATCAGAGGATGCACATGTAAATGCAAAGTTTTTTTATGCATTGTGACTGTTCTATCAAGATAAAAGTGATCATTAGATAACAAATGTCCACCAGAAGTATATGGTGTCATATACTAGTGACAAATATGTCAATAGTACAAAGATGCAAATGCACAATCACAAACACAGGAAAACACATGCTCCATGTAAAAGAGTGAGCTCATAGCATTGTGGGGTGTTGTTGTGGAGGAAGAGTAATATGATTCAGGCACCAAACGAGTTCAAAGGCTAAGGAGCATGGCCCAGGAAAGTTGAGAATCTTTTACCCAAGTGCAAATATATCATACACTAAGTTGGTTTAGAGGCTAGGAAGCACGATCGAACTGACACGATGCAAAATGTAAAATTGTAACAACAGCATGCACCAAATAAGTTCAAGGAACATGAAGCATTAACCATGCCAGGTGGCACGAGCAGGAAGACAAAGTGCACTAGATAGGTTCAAGATCTATGAAGCAAGAACCATGCTATATGAAAAAACTAAAATGTGTGGTGCACATACATTATGCAATGGATAGGTTAAGGGGCTAAGGAGTGTGACCCATGTCAAGTGGCATAGTGTGACATATCTTTGACATTCAAAAGTGGTGTCATGGAAAATGGGGTGGCATAATTCTCAATAGGAAGAAGTATGAATGTGGTGAACTTGATGTGCAATCCATCCCAAAAGGAGACACATGAGTGTAGTGAGTGTATGAGAACACAGACTCAAGTAAAGGCCTCAAACAACGAACATACTTGATGTTATAGAAAAAAAACATGCAAGAGCGCACAAGTGCTAACACATATGACATGGTGTGTGATGAAACATGGATGTCAAGAAGCAAATGCACGGAGAAATGTGCTCGTGTGAGGCATGAATACTTGTGAGCATGTGAGGACACATGCTCACAAGTGCACAACAAAATGCTAGTGAAAAAGTGAGGGTGATTGTGCTAGTGCAGGCAATGTGAAGAAAAACATGAAATAATGTGGCGCCCAAATGAAATTGACAATGATCAATCAAGCCGAATGCAGCTGCCTAAAAAATGTTGATCGATTGATTGGGTCAGAGGCCGCTGATTGATCGGGTCGATGAAAGATGGTCGATCGAGCTAGCGTGTACGACTGACCCAGGATGGTCGATCAATACGATCCAGCCAGTTACGGTCGATCGAACAAGTCAATAAGAGATGGTCAAAAAGGCTAGCTTGGGCGACCAATCGATGGAGGATGGTTTAGTGATACTATCAGGCCAGTAGCGGCCAATTGATCAGGTCGATGGGAGAAGTTTGATCAAGCGATGTGGGAGGCCAATCAACATAAGATGGTCGATCGATATAACCGAACTGGTGGCGGCAAATTGATCAACTCAATGGGATATGATTGTAGAGTTGGTGTGTGCGGCTGATCAACAAAGGAATGTCGATCGATATGATAAAATCGGTGGTAGTCGATTGATCAAGTTGACGGGAGATGGTCGATCAAGCCGGCACGGGTGACTGATCGACAGAGGATGGTTAATCTATGCGATCATGCTAGTGGTGGTTGATCATTCAATTCAATGGGTGATGACCAATTGAGCTGGCATGGATGTCTGATCAATGGAGATCGGTTAATAAATATAGTCGGTTCGGTGGTGGTTGACCAATCAACTTGACGGGAGATGGTCGACCAATCAACTCGACGGGAGATGGTCGATCGAGTCAGTGTGGTTGGCTAATCGATATTATGTGCAAAAATTGATATTTTAATGCATAATGTAAAATCATGTGATGCAATGCGTAGATGCAAATACATGCAACATGAAGATTCGACCGAGCACTACAGCGAATCAGACTCATCCTGATGATCTCATCAAGATCTATGTTGGAGATGAAGGCATAGGTACTAGTTTATTATGCAACGTAAAGAATCGACCTACCTCTAGTTGTCTAATACGAGGTAAAGAAAACTTTCCACGGGTGAAAATCTTCATGAAAATGAAGATCTTTCCGTGGAAATCACATTCATGACCTAGGAAATGAGAATCAAAGGAAGTTTTCTCATTTTCTAGGCTAAAAAGGCATCAACTCATTCATCAAGATTTGAGACCACTTATTAAAGATGGGATTGTCATTACCCTGTACACATAGGTAGGGATCAATATTTTTGGAAAGGCTCTCAATATTTCGTAAGGGAGATGAAAAGATCCTAACTTATGGGGCTCCCTTTAATACAAAACCTATCATATCTTCTTTAACACAAAGCCTCAAGGCTTGCTAAAAAGGAAGAATGAAGGTTTTTAGAGTTTTTCACCGATGAAGTGGTTGATTATTCATTCTTAGGGCTTGTCCAAGTTTCTTCGCCATAAGGATGATAAAGATGCCACCAATTTCCCTCTCCAAAGTAATGAAAAAGCTCTCCTTGCCTGAGAGAACAAAGAGACCACCAATGTTCTCTTCTCTAAAGCTTGAAAGAAGCTTTCACAAGCTTAACTCATGGAGAGTTGTTGGAGAAGAAAAAGAAACTGACAAGTGAAAAAAAACAATAAGTAGAGGAATCAGATGAAAGAACTAGATTCTTTGGCTTCTTATCTCTGAGAACGATGAAAACCTTCCTCCAAGCTCCATGTATGCTCCCTAATCTCTCCAGTCATCTCCAAGTCTAAAGTTAACAAAATGGCTAGAGATTTCGTCGAGTGTTCTGCCCGAGAGAACATATGTGTTGTGCTCCTAACAAGAATTAACCACTTGCCTCATTGGGAAAGAGCCAAGGTTGCTCTCCATTCCACTCTCCATTCCATTTTTTGGTTAAGAATTGGGCAAAAAGGCTTACCAGGTGATGCGATGGAGGTTTATCTAGAAAATTTTAGGTGAAGAAATTGTTTGTTGGCTCAAAATATTTGAGTGTTCGGTGCTCGAGTGTCGAAGCGGGCACAAAATCGCGTGGTGCTCTATTTCCAGTATTTCCATACCTGGCACCAAAGTTTCTATAATGGCACTCAAGCAAATTGCTCTTGGGTTAGAGGAAATTGCACATAGTAAGTTGGGTGCACAAACGCCCAACATGGCTAGAGATTTCGTTGAGTGTTCTTTGAGTCACTACATTTACGACACGCCCACCCTTTCAAGTCACTACCTCCACATCACACTCATTCTTTAGGTTGATGCCTCCACAGCATGTCCACCCTTTCGGGTCATTGCCTTCATAGCACACTCATTCCTTTGGGTCACCACCTCTATGGCAAGCGCGCTTTCAAGTAACTACCTCCACGACACATTCCTCACTACTTCTATCACATGATTGTTTAGATTTGCATTTGTTTGTGTATATGGATAGCAAGCCAAGCTTGATAGGTAAGTAACCCCATGTTGGCTGCAATGTTATACAAGCATTGTTTTCTGGGTCAATCCCAGTGAGTAATGTGAGTTAAATTATCGAGTTTGACATGAGTATGATTGTGCTAAGGATCCAAGGTATCAAACTTATGAAACCTTGCATGTTACAGGTTCGTATTTAATGATACTTATTTTAAAACTACACACACACACACACACACACACACACACACACACACACACACACACATATATATATATATATATAACAT
>JXCR01082588.1:12605-23345 GCA_002079205.1 Phalaenopsis hybrid cultivar
AGATAAGGTATCCACCAATTGAGAAGCATTGTCTAGCTTTAATTTTTGCAGCCCAGAAGCTTAGGCATTACATGCTTTCTCACAAGGTAACTCTGATTTCAAGAATTAATCCGTTGAAATATTTAATGACACGACCAACACTCTCCGGAAATCTAGCAAGATGGTCGATAATTTTATTGCAATTTGACATAACTTTTGTTCCCCTGCGTGCTATAAAGGGACAGATACTAGCAGACTTTCTTGCTGCGCACCCATTACCAGCTGGGTCCCCACTCAATGACGAGTTACCAGATGAACAAATTCTACAAACGGATTCCTCCAGTACGCAACAACATAACTTTTGTTCCCCTGTGTGCTATCAAGGGACAGATATTAGCAGACTTTCTTGCTGCACATTATTACCAGCTGGGTCCCCACTCAATGACGAGTTACCAGATGAACAAATTCTACAAACAGATTGATATAACTTTTGTTCCCCTGCGTGCTATCAAGGGGCAGATACTAGCAGACTTTCTTGCTGCACACCCGCTACCAATTGGATCCCCACTCAATGATGTGTTACCAAACGAACAAATTCTACAAACAGATTTCTCCAGTGCACAACACTGGGAGATGTACTTTGACGGTGCTTCTTCAGNCCAAAAGGGTTGTTCATGAACAATTTGTGCTCAACTTGTTAAGAAGCCTGTGTTTGACTTATTAAGAAGATAAGTCAAATTTGAAAATATATTTTTATCTCATTTCTTATAAAAGCTAAACATAAACAAGTCTTTATTTGACGATTATATATATATATATATATATATATATATATATATATATATATATATANTTTTATGATTTATGTGTGCAATGATGGGAGGTCAAAGTGTTTGTTTTTTTAATTATAAAGAGTAAAAATAGGCCTATGAATAGGAGTGATGTGTTTTTTGAAGTTCATGTCACTTNTATTTATGTGTGCAATGATGGGAGGTCAAAGTGTTTGTTTTTTTTAATTATAAAGAGTAAAAATAGGCCTATGAATAGGAGTGATGTGTTTTTTGAAGTTCATGTCACTTTATTGCTTTTGTGAATGTAGCTTATATAATTATGAGCTTAAAAGTGTTATGGACTATAAAATAGCGACATAACTATATCATTGAATTCATTAATGATCATTCACTTCAATTCTATGAGATTTGAACACAAGCCAATGAATTTGGAACCAACTGGTTGTGCATTGAAATTGTGTTGTTATTCACTTATGTGAATGCAAAACTTTTATGAAGAATTTGAGTAGATGAAGAGAATCTGCATAGAGTTGAAATATCTATAATAGGATTATATATTATCAGTGAATTGAACACTTTTTATTTGAACTACATCCCCTCTATCTAGAAGTATCTTGAATATTCCCATTAGTTTCAAACCTTGGGTTTTATAGCCCATCCTTATTTTATAAGATTACATGACTCATCACATCGATTTGTCCACTATTTTTTAGTTAAGAAGTCCCCCTCATTTTAGAGCGCTTATTCTATGCGGACACCGCACACAAGTCTGCGTGCCGTGTCCAATGAAAATGTGACACGTGGAAATGCGGACCCCACAATTTAAAAAATAAAATTTCTCATTACTTACGGCGTGACCCAACCCGAGCCAGACCCGAAGCAACTAAAAATTAAATCGTGTGCCTCACTAAAATGTCATATCAGCAGAAAACTAAATGTCGCCTGAGTCCGCAGAGCACCTTCATTCATTCGACATTCGTTTAGGGTTTTGGATTAAGAGAAGCTTAGGGTTTTTGTTGTTCGCCGGTCGAAGTAAATCGCGATTGCTCCTTACCAAGATGGAATCCGAGTTCATGCAGATGGAAACCCAAAAGATCCCTGAGAGAATGGAGACTGAAGAGCCTCCCTTCATGGTGGAAGTCCTCATGATGTTGTATATACTAAGTTCGACGTTGAGGAAGCTCATCTATCNCGTCATATCAGCAGAAAACTAAATGTCGCCTGAGTCCGCAGAGCACCTTCATTCATTTGACATTCGTTTAGGGTTTTGGATTAAGAGAAGCTTAGGGTTTTTGTTGTTCGCCGGTCGAAGTAAATCGCGATTGCTCCTTACCAAGATGGAATCCGAGTTCATGCAGATGGAAACCCAAAAGATACCTGAGAGAATGGAGATTGAAGAGCCGTTGATAATGGAGAATGAAGAGGAATCGACAATGGAGGCTAATAAATGCAAGAAAAACGAAGCGAAAGGGCGTAAGAAGAAGGAAATTCAGGAGGGTTCATTCAGGTAAATTTTATTTTGCTGGTTCTACTTTCATTGACAAAAATGTTAACTGAGTGTAGAAATTCATCCATATAGTATTAGAGTAATTTTTTAATAGTATTAGAGTAAGTATTTAGTTCAGAGTGACTATTTTTTTGTAATATTTAAGTAGTATTTTAGTAATATTTGAGTAGTATTTTAGCTCAGGCTTGCTGTTCTTTAGTAACAAATCACAAGTTCACCCAATATTACCATAATAATACTAGAATAACACCGGAATAAAACCTGAATTTTAATAATAATACCAAACTAATACTACTGAAATATTACCTAAATATTATCTAAATAATACCAAACTAACACTACTTAACAATACGTAAATATTATCAAAATATTACCCAAGTAATACCTGAAGAAGATTGAATAAAACCTGAAGTTCATTTATACAACCGAAATAATACCAGAATAATATCTAAATAATATTATAATAATTTCATTTATACTACCTGAATATACCTAATATTTTTTTTGCATTATTTTGTTTTATGTAGGTTTGTGAACCCAAGGTCTATGAGGTGTAAATGTCGGTCGTCCGTAGTGAAAGATGTGTTCGATAAAGTCAGGTCTGACATATCTGAAGACACGATGGATGAGCTGAAAGATGAATGTTGATCAATTTTTTTCTCTTCCACCTTATCCCCAAAATAATGTCCTGACACTGCAAATATTGCAATGTTGGCAACATGAACGAATGGTATTTAAAATGAGTGGGAAATATCTGAGAATAAATCATGATGAAGTTTCCCTTTTGATCAGCATGCCAAATAGAGGAGAAGTGCCAAAGTGGAAGAAAGTTCCATCATGTGGTGTGGATGCTCGTCAAATGAGAAATAATAATTTGAACTTTGGAACAGGGGAGTCTTCTACCCCTTTTAATCAATTGTATATAAATTATTTGTTATCAAATTTATTCTTTACTTCCAGTAATTTCAGTGTATCTAAAGGACCTTACACCTTTTGCGAGAATGTACATACATTTTGTTCATTTAATTGGCTTGTTGAGCTAGGTGAATTCCTTATTGAGCAAATTAATGCAGTAGCCATCAAAATAAGACAGAACCGACCTTTGTGATATATAAATAATTTTCTTTCTCTGCTAACGGTTAGTTTCTCGTATAAACATAAAAAAATATTTATTTCTTTGTGCAAAGTTGAATATGACTTTTCTTTTACACAACTCTGATTTTATGAGCACACTTCTTTGGTTACTCCTGTCACTCTTGAGGTCAGACCTCGAATGTTGGGGTGATCAACAACTGTAAGCTGGAACTATCACAGATTGTATAGCCTTTAAGAGGCTGAATAATGAACAGGCAAGTTACATTTAGTTTATGTTTATTTGGGAGTTCTAATGATTAAAGCATTTATTTTTTAAATAAATTACAGGTCCATCATCACTTTTTGGATCTGAAAGAGGATGAGCTCACTGCTCTCAAATCCAGATGAAGGATTACCCGATCCAATTCCAGCACCGGAATTTCAAGGCAGACCAGAGGCCACTGTATCAATTGATATGGGACCAGTTGTTTCAAGCAACATTGCCCAAGAGACAATGTACATTGCAATGAAGAAAAATATGCGATCAATAATTGAGCTGCTAAAAGGCCAAGCGAAATGGTTCACTGAATTTCACGAAACCCTGAATACATTAACTGTTGGAGTGTCAAGTTTACAGGGGCAAATGTCGGTGCTACAAAATAAGATTGATAAATCTGAAAATATTTTAACTGATAAAGGCGAAGATGTGGGAGTTTATGATGCCTAACCAGCCTCCCTTCATGGTGGAAGTCCTCATGATGTTGTATATACTAAGTTCGACGTTGAGGAAGCTCATCAATCGTCTCCTGTGGGAGAAGAGGGAGCCCAGGAGAACATTGATGGAGCCCAACAATCATGTCCTGTGGGAGAAGAGGGAGAACAACAGTTGTCTTCTATGGGAGAAGAGGGAACCCAACAATCAGCTTCTTTGGGAGAAGAGGGAACCCAACATACCTCCCATGTTGAAGGAAACACTTTTGAAGGCTCTCATGAACGGTCCGTCCCCAGCTAAATCCAAAGGGTTAAAGGTAGACAGAGCAGAAGAAAGAAGAAACTGAGTTCAATTTCACTGCTTTTGAGTTCAAGAAAAGAAAAGTACTGAGATAAGTCGNATCCGTCCCCAGCTAAATCCAAAGGGTTAAAGGTAGACAGAGTAGAAGAAAGAAGAAACTGAGTTCAATTTCACTGCTTTTGAGTTCAAGAAAAGAAAAGTACTGAGATAAGTCGATGAGCCGATGTTGTCTGATGAAGATGTCGCTGTACATACGAATGCCGGTGAGGGCAAAATTGAATCAATTGTCATAGCACTAACAACCCCCATTGTAGAGGAACAAAAAATAATTGAAGATGAAGAAGTAGAATGATCAGTAGTCTTGACACTAACAACTTTAGGAGATCAGTCAGATGTTGTCAATATGATATTTGGAAATTATTTTTTATACATTGTTTTATATCATCTAAATTACTTATGTATTTCAAATGTTAAACAGAATTTTATTTTTCGTAACCTCTTCCAATGAACTCTTAGATAAATTATCCTGGCAGAGATATGGTATCAACCGAAGCACGACTAGTGATTGATCAAACTATGTCAAAATACACTAACATGTGAGTAATCTTCATCTTTTATAATGCATTGCTTTTGTCTTACATTAAAGACTCACAATGATTTTGTGCTATTCAGTAGGGATGATATTATGTTACACACTCGAGACATTTTTATAGATCACAGGGCAATGGAAGAATTATTGTCCAATGTCATGATTGCAAATGACCATGTTGACGCCCAAGCCATGATTTTGGACAGAAAGAGAAATGCGTCTCCATCTTTTTTCAGGCCTTATATTTATGTATCGTCATTATACTGATTAATTATTTATGATTAAGTATATTTAAAATTTAAATAACTATATGAATATATTATAAGTTTGTAATCTTATGCAGGTTATCATAAAATGGGTAACACCGAAAGATTTGTGAGTCATATCACGAATGAAGCAGTTAAAGAAGTTGATATTATTATGATTCCTATTTTGAACAACCAACACTGTGTATTGTTGATTGCGGATTTAGAGGAGAAGAAGTGCAGAATTTATGATTCATTACCCAATCAGATGCACAAATTCATGTGCAATGACGTTGTAAGTATATTGTCAGTCGTTAAAGGTATACCCATGCAATTTCACCACTTTAGTCCATGCACTCATTATTATTAAACTTTGCAGATCAAAAGGTTTGTAATAGACACTGAAGGTTCTTTTAGGGCAAAACCCGGGACCTGACAACTTTCAATAGTTAAACTTGTTTTTCTCTTTGTATGAAATTATAAACATCCCTCTTCGTGCAATCAATATTTTCAACACCCCCAAATTTTGTTGACAGAAAATTAAATGCATGGCTTGTTCTAATCTCTGATTGTGTCATCGATCTAAGCACTTCTGCATTGATATCACTCATCTTTCTATTGGAACGCAATAGATTTTTGTCACCGTTCGCCATCAAATGATGGTTATGTCTCTCTATAAATTTTTTAACTGACCAGTTACCTTCGATATCGACGACATATCAAATTATGGCTGAACAGCCAGTCCTTTTGTCCCCTCTTCTGTATTTCACCTTCACATTGTTATTCAATTCTTTCTTGAAACCAACCTTACCACAAATGAAATCTTTTGTTTTAATCATTTTTAAATTTGGCCAAAAACCAACTTGATCCTTCCGCACAATAAATCCAATTTGGTGTGCATATGCACAATATTGTTCATAGGCTTCCTTCTCATTATGAACCACTGTGCGAAGCAAGCTTTCCGCAATTGGATCAATGCACACAGTTATAGGCTCGGGAAACTGCAAATTTTAATATATCACAATTAGAATGACCAAAATAACGCCTACACAAAACAAATTAATAAATCTAATAAGACTAGTATGAAACGATACATAAATAATACCATAATAATACATAAATAATACCATAATAACACAAATGTAGTTTAAAGTCAATAATACAACAATAATTCAATAGTACAACCATAATAACATGAAAATAACACTAATTACAACCCTAAACATAACACCATGATAATACCAAAATAGAAGGAATATATTATGGTTGTATTATGACATCATAATAACACAAATGTACAGTTCAAAGAGAGTGTTATTTTGGTGTTATTATGGTAATATTAAGTGATTTTCTCATTCTGGTGATATTTTACTATTATTATGGTTGTATTATCATTCTAAACCCTTAATCATAAATACAATGATAATACCTAGCTAACACCACGTTCATCCTCCAACATAACAATATTGTTGCAATCAAATCATATATAAATCAAACAAGAATAGCTCCGCAATATTCCAATCATTAGAACACCATTAATAGCACCAGTAAATAGAAATAAATAAGTTCACATGCGGAACGCTTCGGGACTCAGCTAATAAACTCAGCTCATTAACATCATTCACACAATCATTTTGCGATTCTATCAGCATTTCTTGGTCGAGAGAGAAATCCATCGGAAAAACCCTAACCGTCGAATACGAACGCAAATGAAAAAAGAAAGTATTTCCTGAACCCTAAAAGGAATTAAAGCCGAATATTTACGATTTGGTGGGATCCATAATGCCAAAATATACTATTTGTAGGGATCGGAAAGTGACAAATAGACTTTTTTTGGATATTGGGCGGGGTTCGGGCCGGGTCGCGCTCGAAAAACACTTTTCCACTTATTTTTTTGCTAGTGGGCCCATATAATCCAACTGTCATTTTTTAGTTCACTGCCGCAGGTAACACTGTGTGCAGTCTCTGAACTGAATAATTTCCCCTCATTTTAGGAGAAAATGCACCTCTATAATTCTTAGTTGCTATGTTTAGTGACCTCCACAAACTTTGTGTTATCTCTTCCCTTCTTTAAAATTGACCAATCTTCATCTGCAGGTGATAACTAATATAACTATTTTTAATAGCCTATCTGAAATTTCTATTTAACCCTTTTCAACCCCTCAAGATTGATTATGTTGTCTTCGCCCATAGACAGATAATTAATAGGTTACTTTCAACAACCTTGTTGTTTTCTCATGTTACCATCACCATTACTTGGACCAATTAGCTTTTATTTATTTTTATTAGTCATATTGAGGTTCATGAATGACAAACCTTTATGATTGGGCAATCCCATATGAATTTTCTAGTATCTTTTAACAAAGTTGTGTCGTCAGCTTACTTCACTTTGATTACACATGAAATATCATTTAAAATTAAATGAGATTGAAATCACTTTAAATAATTTGACTTTTTGGCATGTAATATGATGCATTATAATCTATTGCCTTTAATATGATAATTGTGATTTCAAAGCANCGGGATCCATAATGCCAAAATATACTAGGATCGGAAAGTGACAAATAGACTTTTTTTGGATATTGGGCGGGGTTCGGGCCGGGTCGCGCTCGAAAAACACTTTTCCACTTATGTTTTTGTTGGTGGGCCCATATAATCCAACTGTCATTTTTTAGTTCACTGCCGCAGGTAACCCTGTGTGCAGTCTCTGAACTGAATAATTTCCCCTCATTTTAGGAGAAAATGCACCTCTATAATTCTTAGTTGCTATGTTTAGTGACCTCCACAAACTTTGTGTTATCTCTTCCCTTCTTTAAAATTGACCAATCTTCATCTGCAGGTGATGACTAATATAACCATTTTTAGCAGCTTATCTGAAATTTCTATTTAACCCTTTTCAACCCCTCAAGATTGATTATGTTGTCTTCGCCCATAGACAGACAATTAATAGGCTACTTTCAACAACTTTGTTGTTTTCTCATGTTACCATCACCATTACTTGGACCAATTAGCTTTTATTTATTTATATTAGTCATATTGAGGTTCATGAATGACAAACCTTTATAATTGGGCAATCCCATATGAATTTTCTACTATCTTTTAACAAAGTTGTGCCGTCAGCTTACTTCACTTTGATTACACATGAAATATCATTTAAAATTAAATGAGATTGAAATCACTTTTTAATGATTTGACTTTTTGGCATGTAATATGATGCATTATAATCTACTGCCTTTAATATGATAATTGTGATTTCAAAGCACAAAGACTTTCAATACTAACCATATAAATGATTTAGAGTATGCCTTACAATTTTGATTGGTAAAATATAAATATAAAATACATTATTTCATGCATAGGACAAAATATTATAAATATAAATATTAAATTTTGAGGGTTAGATATTTATTTGGATGTAAATTTCTCATATTGAAGTATAGAGTAAGAAAAAAATACTCTCTTTGTTACTCACATCTTCCAAGCCGCCTTTGAAAATGTCGTTGAACCTCCTGAAAGAAACCCTCCTCCGTTCTGCCTCCACCTCCACCTCCGCCTCCGTCGACTTCTTCGCCGGAGATTCTGCCATCGCTACCACCTCCGCTCTGCTTCCACCTACTTCGTTATCCTCTTCGACTGATAGCCTTACGTCAAGGAAGCCCCCTAAATCTTCCCTTTCGCAGCAGTTACAGCGACTCGATTTCGCCTCATTCTCTCCCGAAGAAAACCCTTCGATCAAAACACATCGAAGCATTGTTGAAGGAGGCGTCCGTATTGCCGAACGAGGAGGAGGAGACGGGGAAGACGATGAAGAGGAAGGGGATGGGGAAGATACTACGATNCCCGTATTGCCGAACGAGGAGGAGGAGACGGGGAAGACGATGAAGAGGAAGGGGATGGGGAAGATACTACGATAGTTGGTTGTGACGGTGCTGTTTCACAGCGATTCGATTTAGGTGACAGAGGCCCATTTGAACCTCTGATTCTCTCGTCTCCCGGGGAATCTCCGGTTGTTCAGGTTAGCATCTTCTTTTTTGATTTACGGCTATTTCTTTTATCTTTCTGTGCTCGTTTGGACTGAATGAATTTGTACTTTTTAATTATTTGTGGTTTGGACTGGATGAATGACATTGTCAAAATTATAATTTGATCTGTTAGGCTCACACCATAAGTTGTACCATTTTTTTATTACCACAACCTTTTTTCTCTTGTTATCCNATGGTTTGGACTGGATGAATGACATTGTCAAAATTATAGTTTGATCTGTTAGGCTCACACCATAAGTTGTACGATTTTTTTATTACCACAACCTTTTTTCTCTTGTTATCCATGACAAATTTACTTTTTTGATCCATAACTTTGAAGTGATAGAGCATAAGTTCATTGGAGATGTTTTAATGCAGTCTTGCCATGTACATTGCCAATGTGGAGATATATATCAGTGATCCACCAATCACTAGGGCTCATCTTATAAATTTTTTGTATAATCTTATCACTGCCACAATATGTGCTATTTTCTTCATCTTTCTTCTTGATACCTATTAGGGTAGAATTTTTGGTGGTGCCATTTCTTGAATTGTTCCTAGGAAATGTTTTTAAGACCGTGTTAAAGATGAGCATTTCAACAAATTAGTGTATGTTTGACGAGTTTAATATGAGTAAACAAAATGCTCTGTTTGGATGTATGCTCACAGTGACTAAAGTAGGTTTCAAGGTGATCTATGAAGGTTTTTGGCTTCTTTGCATCATTAAAATCATTAAAGATGGGGATCTTTAATTTTATCTCTACTTTGAAGGGTTGACGCTGTCCTCTAAAAGAAGACTCGAGATTACCATATTCTGTTTCATTTTCTTGCCTGTCTGAACTTCCATTTTCTTATTACTGTAAGATTTTGTTATAGGATTGATATCCCCTATTTTTTATTTCTTGACTCACTACTGAAATATGCTTTCTATCATCCCCATCATTACAACCACTACTATTGAAGGAATGCAATTTGTTTGGCAATTCATTTAACGCTTCTCCTTATAGTTCTAGAGTACTAGCTTTCCTTTGTCTTTCCTTGAAGTATTTAGGTCCAAGAATGGATCCATGATCTTCTTGTGGTCGCTTGAAGTTCTTTCAAACCTAGTGCTCTGATACCAAAAGCCCTAATCATGCCACTAATTGAAAGTCAAGAGGGAAGATGAGAATTTCTTGAATTCCCTTTCTCTATCTATTTAATTCAATGAGTCTTTTCTCAAAGTAGGAACCCGTCTTTAGGTCTAAATTGTTTTTATTACCTATAACGATTGGATCCCATACTCTCATGGTATCATTTTATAAAACAGGGAATGTTAATTGCAATTGTATAAATAAAAAATATAATTACAAGACAGATCTTTTATTATGATGCTAAATATAATTGAGGAAATCATTGTTGTAATTTACAAGGAGGCAATATTGTTTTCAACTTTTATTTTGTGAACTGGTAGAGCTAGATTGGCAATGTAACCACTCAACAATAATCTTCTCAGTCATTAAGCTATTAAGGATTGGAGTGTAT
>JXCR01082588.1:26961-38004 GCA_002079205.1 Phalaenopsis hybrid cultivar
TGCATATAAACAATATTCTATAAACCTGAGCTAAATTTGAATAAACAAATATTCAAACCAACACATATCAAGCTTGCCATTATTTTTCTTGTTTATACCTTTTATCTCCTTCTACTGCTCTTCAATACGTTGGCAATATAGACCTTTAGTTTGTGAGTTAGATTTCTCACTTTTATTCTTTTAGGTGAATTTCATCGAGGGATTGCCACGGTCTGAAGGGATCATAATTATCATGGATCTCCTTAGTAAGTATGCGCATTTCATTCCCTTACGACATCCCTACACGACGATCGCAGACGCGACAGTGTTTATCCGGGAAATGATTTGTTTGCACAGAGTACCGGAATAGATTGTTTCAGATAGGGACAAGGTGCTCCTCAGCCGCTGCTGAAAGAGCTATTCAGGTTACAAGGGATAGTCCTCAAGAAGAGCACTGCATATCATCCCCAGGCTGATGGACAGACAGAAGTGTGAAGTGTGGAGACATACCTGCATTGTTTTGTATATGATACGCTGAAGTTATGGACCAAGTGGATTGCATGGGCCGGATATTAGTATAATGCGTCGTACCACACCACACCACAAAACACCCTTTTCAAGATATTGTATGGGCGAGATACACCTCACTTGGTACATTATGGGCATGATGTCACACCAGCATCTAACGTCAATCAGTATTTGGATGAGAGGGACATGATACTAGTAGAGCTCAAGGTTCATTTACTATGAGTTCAACAAATTATGAAGAGGAAAGCGGATGAATACAGAAGAGAGGTGTGGTTTGAACCAGAGGACATGATCTACTTGAAGCTGAGGCCCTATTGACTGAAGTCATTGGACAGAAGGAGAAGCGAGAAACTTTGACCACAATATTATGTACCATATGAGGTGATGACACACATCGGGGAACTGGTTTATTGTTTGAGATTACCACCATCGTGCGAACTATACCCGGTCTTCCATCTGTCACAACTGAGACGTGCGATTGAAGATCATACAACCTCACTTACACTACTGTCGACGCTGACAAAAGACTTGAAGGTGATTTTGGAGCCATTAGAGATCAAATGAGTGCACCGAGAAGTGGGGGGAGCAAAGGAGATATTGGTCAAATGGAAATGGCTAATTGACTACGAAGCAACGTGCGAGCTTTACTAGATGATCCAAAAGCAGTTTCTACTCTTCCACCTCGAGGACAAGATATCTTTTTGGGAGGGGAGTAATGTTACACCTATACGTGAGCCGGTCCGCCCTGGACCAGTTGAAGACATCATAACCAGCCCACAGACAGGGCGAATGGGGGGAGCCACAAAAGAAGGAATGGAAGGGTGGGGTCCACTAGGGCCATAATCACATGGAGAAATTAAGGGAGTTTGAAAGTAAAGTGAGGAATGAAAGTTTTTGAATTTTTTGGAGGGGATTTTATTAAGGGGAGAACCTAGAGTTGTTTTCTTTATGCATTATTTTGTTGGCTGTTGTGTTTTCTCCTTTTGGTGGTGTTCCTAGCAATGTCTAGGGTATGGGAAAACCAATCTACCTTTTTGTATTTTGCTTGTTTGCATTTGTTTTTCACAACAACAATCCTTATTTAACTTGTTACCATCTATCTATCGTCGTTTCACTAGTGTTTCTTGCTTTTTGAGTCCGGAGCTTATCATCAAATATTGCTTTTATAGTTGTCATTGCTGCTTACTCCATCTTTTGATTTTTTCCACCATTTTTAAATCAATGAAATGGGAAGTGTTTTCACTGGAAGAATGTTAAGTCGCACTTGCAGTTAATGAAGTCATGCTTTTAATTATACCAAAGGGTATCCATACAACTCTGCTCAAATTCCAATAATGATTAAATTTAATTGGAGGGAACTCCATCCAAATTTCCCCCTTCACAAGATATATTAAAATAAATAAAAGATAAATGATGATATAAAATAAAATAAAAATCGTATAATGATTAGCTATTTCACACTCAAAGCAACCTTTTATCCATCATCAATATCAATTTGCCAATGACAAGACATCTAATGTTTGCCCCAAGTTACATAGAACTAGATACATATTTAGCATATCTATATGATTATATCTGAAACAATTTTTCCAGTTAGATCTTACGTGCTCTCTCCAAAACCAATCAAAATGTCACCCATGATAATTGCCTCTACAATGCCCAACAACAAAGCTTGAGCTTGCCATGGCTAGGGGTGCTAGGAGATCTTGTTGAAGGTTCTAACACGAATCACCTACAAAGACTAACAATGCTAGTCCCTATGGTTTCCGCTTTCATTGGAGCCATTTCCACTTTCTTTCATGCCCTCACATTCACTGTCAAGCCTGTTGCATCCCTCTTATTTGGTCTCTTTTTTATGTGATGATAGATTTCCTCCTTTGCCACTGTTTCCTTAGTCGCAACAGCCTGGACAACCACTTTTGCTCTCTTTTGCCTTTATTGCCTTTGTGCCAGCCTCACCGTTCAATCCCCACCTCCACAACGGCCATCACCACCTTAACTGTAGCCTCCTCCATAATCGCTTTCATCGCCACCATTGCTGCCTACACATCTATCTACTCTAGCTTCTAATTCTTCTGAAGCATGGACTCAATTATGCCAAAATTGCGTGCTTCCATCTTTAAATCAATGAAGTATGTAGAGCTCTCATCTGTAGAAGGTGAAATTGTGCTTCTAGATGATAAATTCATACATATAATTATAATTGGAAGAGTTCCTCATCATAAAAATGTGCTCGAAGTTTAAGAGAAGTGTCTTCAGACTCTTTCTCAAATCATCATTATACTCACAGTATAATCACAATCAGCGTGAATTATACTCAAATTTATCATCTTATGAAATGTATAAAAAACTAATACGTAAATAAATAAATAAAATAATATAAAAAATAATTAAATATTTTATGCTCAGAGTAGATTATTAATTCATAATCTGTATTGATTTGTCACAAGTTACAAATCTAATTTTGACCCATGCTAAAAAAAATCTAATGTTATATCTAGTGTATCCATATATGATCACACTCGAAGCTTTTCATGTTAATAAGGACATGACATGTGACACTTAAGCAAGTGATTAATCTAACATCGATGATACCATTATATTACAGTTGCAACTTAAGCCTGACTGTTTCTCAATGACTATGCTTATCAGTTGTGAAACATAAAGCACACCCAATAGGACATGAAGCCCTCTATTTGTCAAGGCTGACTTGATATTGGCCCTTTTAGCAAGTTTTCATCTCAATTCTATGAAGTTTTCTTGGATGACGCAACTCTTGGTTTTGGACAATATTATTTGGTAGGTTAGGTTTGATTATTTTCTTGGCCTAAGTAGACCAGAATACAATACAATTTGGGATGATGAGACCATAAGATCTAGATAAAAGCTGCCATCATTTCCTACCATATGCACTTAGCTAATGGGTATATAGTCTCTAATGTAATCCAAATTGCTCCAATTAAAGTAAAACATAATAGATTCTATAAATTAGCATTAGTCCAAAGTTATACCTTGTGATCAAGACTCGAGATGATTAACCAAACACAAGTGCTTGTGCCTATCAATGGATCCCAAGCTGAGAATGCATCCATTTTGATGAAATTAGCAGTTTTTGCCCAAAATAAATTAATCCTATATTTAATAATATAATCTGGTTACTAGTTGGACTATTATTATTATTCTCAGTATGATTATTTGCTTTTCTTGGAAGTTATTTTTTTCTGTTCACATTTTACATGACACATCTTCTGGCGGTCTTTTGTTCAAAACCATTTTGAGTTGAATTAATACTAGAATTTGATCTTTTATTAGAAACCTTCATCTTTCATGTAGGTTCCTGCATCAATTAATTGTAGGCTCCTTGAACATCAAAGGGAGGGTGTGAAGTTTTTATATGGTTTGTACAAGAATGACCATGGAGGTGTTCTCGGAGATGATATGTGAGTTTAATTATTTTTTTATTATAGCAACCTTGTATCAATTCTTTCGTTAACATTATTTGCAGTGATTGTTCTTAATTCTTGTTGAAAAAGGTTCCGCCAGATGCTTTTTGATTGGTAAACTTTTCCTTTTTGTGCCTGAATGACACATTGCCATCATTTGGGCCATTAATTTGGGGCATTTACATACATACCTTCCAATTTTTATGTATATACATATCTAACGCCTAAACCTTCTAACATTTATACCACCCAATTCTTTTATATTAAATAAACAATGCCACCTTTTTAACTTTTAAAAAGTAAGATACGCTTTTTAATGCAAAGGTAAGGTGGCATGTATGTAAAAATTGAAGTTTAGTTGTTAGATATGTAAATACATAGGAATTGAGTGGTATGCATGTAAATCTTCCTAACAGTTAATGAAATATCTTCAAGTACATCTGTACTATTTATGTGTTGCACTGTGCAAAATTTCAGCAAATAAAAATCTCCTAACCGCCTTGCACGCTGCTTATTTGTTGGCATAGAGAACATGGATAGAAATATGAAATTGATAATTATTGATGTATTATGGAGGCATGTACTTTTAACTAGATTCACTAGTTTAACCTTATTTGCAATTTCGCTAGATGTAATTAACAGACTCTTTTGCATAAGAGAGCCAATGCTTTTTTTCATTATAAATTATTTAGATTTTCGTTTCTTGCAATCAGAAAAACACATCTTAAAGGGAAAAACTAGCAAATGAGAGGACTCATTTATGCATTTTAAAGAGATTATAATCTTTAGGATTAATAAATTATTTAGATCTCCTGTAGGCTGTTCCGTTTGTTGCAATCAGAAAAGCACTTCTTAAAGGGAAAATTTAGCAAATGTGAGGACTCATTTATGCATTTTAAAGGGAGTATAATTTTTAGGATGAATAACGTGTAGCACTAATGCTATTTTTGCCAAAATGGTGCTCTAGAAATTGTAATGAACGTCAAAGCCATTTGCTTTTTTGAGTACTGGTGCTCCATTTTGATGCATCGTTCGCACATGCATAAATTTGATTTAGGGAGAATGACGATTTATTAGTATGAGATGAAGTTAATAAGCTATTTACTTTTTATGGCTTGTTATGTTAAGTTAATATCTCTTTGCAAATCTCGAAGGAGAGGAAAATAAATATGGTCAATGTTTGCCTTTCCCTGACAAACCAATCATTATCTATCATTATTCAAGACTCGTGCCTACTGAGCTCAAACTTCATTGTTCATTGGTGAATTCAATTGGAAGGTGCATTTTTGCGTGCTTTACAATTGTGTGGGAGTTGTGGAGAAATAAATAAGCGGTGGGCATGAGAGTCGTGTTAAGGGGCATTGAGGGTGGATCTTGAACTTTGAAGGAAGTTTCATTGCAAGTGCTTTGGCTTGCAACTTAGGCTTTGTTTGGTTACTAGATTTCTCTTTTTAAAGGGCCTTCTAAAAACTGTTTTTACAAAAGCTGCTTTTTAAAGTTTGATAGAAGTGCTCACTTACCCGCGATATACTGGTTGAGAATTTAGTTTCTCACCATGAGATCGCTTGTTCAAATAACACATATTGCTCTTGGGCTCAACCTTCCCGGAAAAAAAAAAAGTCTGATAGAAGTTACGGCTCAAATTAAAAAAAAAAAGGTTTTTTTTTTTAAATGGTTCTAGAAAGGTATAATTACCAAACAACTCATTAGATGAATAAAGGACTTTTCTGACACGGAAAGCAGCAAGTTAGGTTTTCTCAAACGAGTTTCTATTGCCCAGGAATTACCTTTGAAGTTTTGTAAGCATTGCATATGTGTAACTGAACTGGTATCTTGTTTTCTATTACCTGAAAAATATTATTAAGTACTACACGTTGTCTCTGATGTTATTGATAAGATTATATTTATCTAGCTCATTGATGCTATATTGAAATGATGCAATAAGATCGTTATATACAAGTTTGCCTCGCATTTTTTAAGACAAAAACATAGTTTTATCTAGTATCTTTTTGTTTGTGGTTCCTTTTATCACGTAACTTAATTTCCATCTAGCTACTATTTTTGACACAATATGGTAGTGAGATTTAACACCTGAATATATCAATTTAAAAAAGGATTTATCAAGAGTGATGGAAAANCGTTAACATTATTTGCAGTGATTGTTCTTAATTCTTGTTGAAAAAGGTTCCGCCAGATGCTTTTTGATTGGTAAACTTTTCCTTTTTGTGCCTGAATGACACATTGCCATCATTTGGGCCATTAATTTGGGGCATTTACATACATACCTTCCAATTTTTATGTATATACATATCTAACGCCTAAACCTTCTAACATTTATACCACCCAATTCTTTTATATTAAATAAACAATGCCACCTTTTTAACTTTTAAAAAGTAAGATACGCTTTTTAATGCAAAGGTAAGGTGGCATGTATGTAAAAATTGAAGTTTAGTTGTTAGATATGTAAATACATAGGAATTGAGTGGTATGCATGTAAATCTTCCTAACAGTTAATGAAATATCTTCAAGTACATCTGTACTATTTATGTGTTGCACTGTGCAAAATTTCAGCAAATAAAAATCTCCTAACCGCCTTGCACGCTGCTTATTTGTTGGCATAGAGAACATGGATAGAAATATGAAATTGATAATTATTGATGTATTATGGAGGCATGTACTTTTAACTAGATTCACTAGTTTAACCTTATTTGCAATTTCGCTAGATGTAATTAACAGACTCTTTTGCATAAGAGAGCCAATGCTTTTTTTCATTATAAATTATTTAGATTTTCGTTTCTTGCAATCAGAAAAACACATCTTAAAGGGAAAAACTAGCAAATGAGAGGACTCATTTATGCATTTTAAAGAGATTATAATCTTTAGGATTAATAAATTATTTAGATCTCCTGTAGGCTGTTCCGTTTGTTGCAATCAGAAAAGCACTTCTTAAAGGGAAAATTTAGCAAATGTGAGGACTCATTTATGCATTTTAAAGGGAGTATAATTTTTAGGATGAATAACGTGTAGCGCTAATGCTATTTTTGCCAAAATGGTGCTCTAGAAATTGTAATGAACGTCAAAGCCATTTGCTTTTTTGAGTACTGGTGCTCCATTTTGATGCATCGTTCGCACATGCATAAATTTGATTCAGGGAGAATGACGATTTATTAGTATGAGATGAAGTTAATAAGCTATTTACTTTTTATGGCTTGTTATGTTAANGTTTAGATCTCCTGTAGGCTGTTCTGTTTGTTGCAATCAGAAAAATACTTCTTAAAGGGAAAATTTAGCAAATGTGAGGACTCATTTATGCATTTTAAAGGGAGTATAATTTTTAGGATGAATAACGTGTAGCGCTAATGCTATTTTTGCCAAAATGGTGCTCTAGAAATTGTAATGAACGTCAAAGCCATTTGCTTTTTTGAGTACTGGTGCTCCATTTTGATACATCGTTCGCGCATGCATACAGTTGATTTAGGGAGAATGACGATTTATTAGTATGAGATGAAGTTAATAAGCTATTTACTTTTTATGGCTTGTTATGTTAAGTTAATATCTCTTTGCAAATCTCGAAGGAGAGGAAAATAAATATGGTCAATGTTTGCCTTTCCCTGACAAACCAATCATTATCTATCATTATTCAAGACTCGTGCCTACTGAGCTCAAACTTCATTGTTCATTGGTGAATTCAATTGGAAGGTGCATTTTTGCGTGCTTTACAATTGTGTGGGAGTTGTGGAGAAATAAATAAGCGGTGGGCATGAGANATGGTGAATTCAATTGGAAGGTGCATTTTTGCGTGCTTTACAACTGTGTGGGAGTTGTGGAGAAATAAATAAGTGGTGGGCATGAGAGTCGTGTTAAGGGGCATTGAGGGTGGATCTTGAACTTTGAAGGAAGTTTCATTGCAAGTGCTTTTGCTTGCAACTTAGGCTTTGTTTGGTTAGCTAGATTTCTCTTTTTAAAAAGGCCTTCTAAAAACTGTTTTTACAAAAGCTGCTTTTTAAAGTTTGATAGAAGTGCGCGCTTACCCGCGATATACTGGTTGAGAATTTAGTTTTTCACCATGAGATCGCTTGTTCAAATAACACATATTGCCCTTGGGCTCAACCTTCCCGGAAAAAAAAAAAAATGTCTGATAGAAGTTACGGCTCAAATTAAAAAAAAAAAGATTTTTTTTTTTTAAATGGTTCTAGAAAGGTATAATTACCAAACAACTCATTAGATGAATAAAGGACTTTTCTGACACGGAATGCAGCAAGTTAGGTTTTCTCAAACGAGTTTTTATTGCCCAGGAATTACCTTTGAAGTTTTGTTAAGCATTGCATATGTGTAACTGAACTGGTATCTTATTTTCTATTACCTGAAAAATATTATAAAGTACTACACGTTGTCTCTGATGTTATTAATAAGATTATATTTATCTGGCTCAATGATGCTATATTGAAATGATGCAATAAGATCTTTATATACAAGTTTGCCTCGCATTTTTTAAGACAAAAACATAGTTTTATCTAGTATCATTTTGTTTATGGTTCCTATTATCACGTAACTTAATTTCCATCTAGCTACTATTTTTGTCACAATATGGTAGTGAGATTTAACACCTGAATATATCAATTTGAAAAAGGATTTATCAAGAGTGATGGAAAACCAAACTTTTATTATCCTTGCCAATCTTGGGTTTTTGACTGGTTTGATCATATAAATGTATTTTTATCTCTGTTTTCTTATGTTGCTTCAAATGTACTAACTTCTAAATCACCTTTGCGCGAATTAAGTTGGTAATAAAGGACCATCATATAGCTTTTGACATCTCAAGTGGAATGCCAATGGTTGACTGCATTATTTGGACTTATGTAAATGGTNTTTACCATCTGCACTTAGCTAATGGGTATATAGTCTCTAATGTAATCCAAATTGCTCCAACTAAAGTAAAACATAATAGATTCTATAAATTAGCATTAGTCCAAAGCTATACCTCGTGATCAAGACTCAAGATGATTAACCAAACACAAGTGCTTGTGCCTATCAATGGATCCCAAGCTGAGAATGCATCCATTTTGATGAAATTAGCAGTTTTTGCCCAAGATAAATTAATCCTATATTTAATAATATATAATCTGGTTACTAGTTGAACTATTATTATTATTCTCAGTATGATTATTTGCTTTTCTTGGAAGTTATTTTTTTCTTTTCACATTTTACAAGACATAACTTCTGGCGGTCTTTTGTTCAAAACCATGTTGAGTTGAATTAATACTAGAATTTGATCTTTAATTAGAAACCTTCGTCTTTCATGTAGGTTCCTGCGTCAATTAATTGTAGGCTCCTTGAACATCAAAGGGAGGGTGTGAAGTTTTTATATGGTTTGTACAAGAACGACCATGGAGGTGTTCTCGGAGATGATATGTGAGTTTAATTTTTTTTTTATTATAGCTACCTTGTATCAATTCTTTCATTAATATTATTTGCAGTGATTGTTCTTATTTCTTGTTGAAAAAGGTTCTGCCAGATGCTTTTGATTGGTTAACTTTTCCTTTTTGTGCCTGAATGACAGATTGCCATCATTTGGGCCATTAATTTGGGGCATTTACATACTTACCACCCAATTTTTATGTATATACATATCTAACGCCTAAACCTTACTTCTAACATTTACACCACCCAATTCTTTTATATTAAATACAAAAATACCACCTTTTTAACTTTTAAAAGGTAAGATAAGCTTTTTTACGCAAAGGTAAGGTGGCATATATGTATAAATTGAAGTTTAGTTGTTAGATATGTAAATACATAGGAATTGAGTGGTATGCATGTAAATCTTCCTAACAGTTAATGAAATATCTTCAAGTACATCTGTACTATTTATGGGTTGCACTGTGCAAAATTTCAGCAAATAAAATCTCCTAACCGCCTTGCACGCTGCTGATTAGTTGGCATAGAGACCATGGATAGAAATATGAAATTGATAATTATTGATGTATTATGGAGGCGTGTACTTTAACTAGATTCACTAGTTTAACCTTATTTGCAATTTTGCTAGATGTAATTAACAGACTCTTTTGCATAAGAGAGCAAATGCTTTTTTCCATTATAAATTATATAGATTTTCGTTTGTTGCAATCAGAAAAACACATCTTAAAGGAAAAAACTAGCAAATGAGAGGACTCATTTATGCATTTTAAAGAGATTATAATCTTTAGGATTAATAAATTGTTNGTTATTGACCGTCTTTTTTTTTTTTGTTTATTATTGAAACTACTTTCTTCTTTATTGTGGGTTCGTTAACGATTCTTTGTTCTTCAGGTTCATATTTTTTTTCTAAAAGTAAACTTACTATTCAGGATTGAAAAGAACGCTATTAGAGGGCCACTTATTCATAATGTTATTTTGGTACAATTATTTGCTTACATTTTGGTTGAGTCCAGTGAAGCCTAGCATTCTTCATCTATGTTGAACATTTAGTCCATTTTGGAGATGGATCTTAATATGCTACTTTTTAGTGTAAATGAACTTTATTCAAGGTTAGGTAGTTTTGAGGCAATTGAATACATAAATTCAAAAGATCATAAATTGTGTCACATGCTTATGTTGCATCTCTTCGAAGCCCAATGGAACAATTATTTACCTTGGCACAGGCACCACGAGTTTTATGGTAGGCAGTCACGATATGCTTATGGCGCATCTCTTTGAAGCCCAATAGAACAACTTTTTACCTCAATATATGCACCACAACTTTTATGTCAGGCAGAGTCACGATTTGGTTTGACCTAATCTGTGGCATGAGAAGGGCCCATGATTGTCTTTTAACGTGTCATTGCTAGTACAAAGAGCCGTTCATTTTGCGAGAGGTTGTGGAAACATTAGATTCACTTGCACATGTGCGGTGAGAGGGAAGCTGTACACACTTGTGCCCACATGGACACACATGAACACATCCATTACTTCCCCCACTTCATTCAAATAAAGAAGAAAAAAATATTAAAATATTAACAATGAGAATAATAAATAATAAATAACGAAATAATTGAAAGACTATAAATAATAATAAAATAAAGTATAAGATAGGAAAAGAAATATGATGGGATGT
>JXCR01082591.1:26744-44790 GCA_002079205.1 Phalaenopsis hybrid cultivar
TATATATCATACATTTAAATAATTTAAGTTAAACTTAATAATTATTAACAAATAACTAAAAAATATATTAAATTAAGCTAATAGATATTATTTATGATTTAATTTGATTAAAATTAATTAACAATAGTTAATTGGCTTTGATATGTATGAAACAATTCTTTTGATGAAAACTACAAAACAATTATAAAAAAACGTCAGCACTCAAATTTATAATGAAATAAGTGTAACAATGAGACAAATTAAGTGACATAAAAAATGATGTTATATGAATCTAAGTGAACCTAGATCATGCACTTAAAATATAAATATAAGTCATGAAATATATTTTGGGGACCAAATATCTCTAAATATTGCAAAATTATAATCAAACCTAGCGTCTTGACAAGACAAATCAAATGAGTCTGAGATTGTTTAATTTCAACATCATTAAAGAACTTAAATACTCATAAAGCAACATTTGATCCAGGAAATCATTTTGGGACGTCTGATTAAATGAATTGGATTCATGCAGATTTACAAAGAATTCAACTCCCAAAATCTATAAATAAAACACTCTTCATGAAGGGGGTTCGGTTGAGATGTGAATATTAAAAGGAGCTTTATGCTCTGAAAAATTATCGAGCTCCACCACCATCAGGACGCCATTGTGGGACACCGTCATCGTGTCAGATCACTAATGTTAATACACTGCAGCAGTGCCGAACAAAAGTTGTCAGGTTGCCGCCTCCATCGGACCACCATCACTTGACCGATGTCGAGCCACCACTTCCACCATCAAATTATTGTTGATCCGTTGCCTTCATGGTGGACCACCGTTGCCTAGCAAAAGGTACTGCCCACGCCACTGTCGCCATTATCGAATCCTTATCTCCAAGTCGTTGTTACAGTCATACTATTGTCACACGGTTGACGTCACAGGATCATAGCCATTGTCATTAGACAATTGTTGCCTTGCTAACATTGTAGTTGTTGTTGTTGTCACAAGAGCACTACCGCCTTTATTGGGTCATTATCAACCTTCACTATTAGCCACCAAGCCACTACCACATGACTAATGACATTATCTTTGTTATTGTTGATTGGTCACTATTATAATTACTATCAGGCCATTGGTTCTCATCTAACGACATTTCCACCATTAGACCTCCATCATTAGATCATTGTTTTATAGTGGACATAGCCATCGATGATAATGAATCCATGTCTACACCATACAGCCGCTATCGTCAGTTTTCCATCATTGCAGTAGGGTTGATGTCACTTCCCCAACATTTTCTCCCATGCTTGTAATATTATTTGCTAGGAAAGCCTTGTAACATATATATAAATAGTGGAATCATTTCACTTGGGCTAAGCACCATTGTTTTACCTTTCAGCTTTTCCACATAAAATCCTTTTTATCTCATATATCAGCTCTTATTTTATTTGTATATGTATTAGATTTCGTATAATGTTAAGACATTAATATAATTATACCACTGTGAGTTCATTGACAAGCAACAGTGTAACACATTTGGTAAGAAAGCAATCCAACTCATACAGAATATGTGATATTGCTAAGAGGTTGAGAAATATAGTACAGGTAATAACGAAGGATCCACTCCAACACTTTTCATTTTGAGGGACAATCTCAGAGCCTATGGCGTGTAGCCTCTATTTTTCTCTCTCAACTGCCGTTATCCTTATAGCGAAGACACTTTAGGTATGTTTTCAGAGGACATGGTGAGGAGGATGAAGGAGTCTCCGAATGAGATTCTTCATCTCCTACTGAGGTTTAACAATCGATGCTAGCATAAACATATAGGGTCTACTTGCCCCAAGATCAATAGCTAGTAAGGAATGCCCAACGCAAGCATACCCATATGAGACCTCCTCCAAGCTATTCCTACTTCGTCAGACAAGGACATCGACCTCCTTGATACTACTAATTTCACTCATCTATCCCATAAGACCCTATCGACCCTCTAACACTCATAGGAAATGTGGCCTAACCTCATCTTACTAGCGCTCTCGATAATGTAACCTGCAATGAGCTACGATGTCTGATTCGAGAAGATTTACCCTTGAGGGATAAGAATCATTTCACAACTTGTTGCAATCTTTAAGGACCATAACCCTTAATTAGGACGATAGTCCTCTAGCATCATCTCCCAATGAGTTAATCTAGTGACGGATCATGAGTTACTGCGGGAATCATTATTAGGGCTTCATCTTGAGTACTTTTACTCATAATTAATGTGGTTATATTCCTGCATTAACCTTATTCATCCCACTAAAGCACATAACATTATAGATATAAGTTATTAGTGGTCAAAAGTAGTATATTAAGTAACCCATGTGAAATTATAAGAATGCCTCAAGGAATATAAACCAAGGATCTCAAGTTTGTGTCAATTTAGTGTAGGTTGGCAAATGTAGATTGCTTCATTGTCTTATGCATGGTTGTTGTAAGGTAACTAATTTTTGTCGCGTCACCAGACCATTCATATCAATGTCCTGGGCAGAGTAATGGTTGGGTAGTCATTCTACTTTCCATTTAGAAATCAAGTGAGAACTAATTCTTGGTTGGAGACAACCTTCACAACAATCTTGAAATACCACTCATTTCAAAATCTTAGACATGATTATACTTAAACTAGTTACCTACATCTCGGGTAACATTATTAGCAACTATTTCTCTCAAGGCTTCTCATAAATACAAGTAATTCCAGCAATATATTTTGAGCTCTACATTCAGTCTTTAGCTAGACTTCTATTGCCTATATGATGACATAATCATGACCTCTAAAGGGAAATAATGGTCTAAATACATATCAAATTTACCTTTGCCCAAAATTCATGAGTTAATCATCTTTTTCAAATTGAGGTACGATTGATCATGACCTCTAAAGGGAAATAATGGTCTAAATACATATCAAACTTACCTTTGCTCAAAATTCATGAGTTAATCGTCTTTTTCAAATTGAGGTATAATCGATCCTCAAGTTGATTTGAACATCGTTAAGTAACACACTAACAAATAATTTTAGATGAGTAAAAAATATTATGTAGATTGTATTCATTCTCTTCCACATAGACTAATATTTTCGAGTAACACTTGCACAAATAGTTTCAGATAGGCCAAACATCATTAAAGGATTTTCTTATATATTTTATACACATGTTAACAACATCGAGTAATGCTTTCATGAATAGCCTCAAATGAGACAAACATCCATTGACCTTTTCTACACAGCCTAACATCGTCTAGTAACACTTGACAAATAATCTCAAATAAATCAAATATCAAAAGTGGATTTCATTAAACTCTTCCACATTTATTAATGTTATTGCTATTGGGTAACACTTCAATAGACAACCTCATATTTGTCAAACATTCATGGTGACTTTTTCAATTTCTTCAAAACGTGTCAGCCGATTGCTCGCTTACCATTATTCAATTGTAGATCTTCTGTGGTCACCTGACTACAAAAACCTAACCTTTAGCATGTATCTACAATCTCTTGGCATTAGTAATCCATTTTGATGACATATAATGACCTACTATTCTCTGAGTGGGGCAATGTATTTAAAATGAAACACTATAATTTGAAGATCATAAATTTATTAAGTATCAACATATTGATTTGGAACTTCTGTCAAGCTCGTGGATTTAAATAAAAGAGGAACATACATTCATGTGTTATAATAATAATAATTTTTTGAATTGAGTATACACGAGATTATCATGTTCAATAATTTTTAAGGTATTTCATAGCCTTCATCTTCACTACAACTTTCAACAAATGACATCTTTCTTTTTGGCATCCATGGCTTAGTTCAATAACATTAAAGTCAACGTCAATGCTTAACAATATTAATATTACTAAAGATCCAAACCTAGTATGCATGATGAAGGTGATTCAACACCTCTTTCAAGAGAAAATAATTGCCTCGTTGTAGGACTATAGGCTTTGATTGCCTATAAATCTATTATAACCAATGAGCACAATCAGCACCTCTTTCGCGGGAAGACATGTGCATCATCATAGAATTATAGACTGTGATTGGCTCAAAAGATGTTCAGTTCGATGAGGGTAATCAATACAACTTTTCAAGCGAAAATAGTTACCTTATCGCAGGACTATGGGCTTTTATTATATTCAAACCCGGTATGTCTGATGACGAAAATCAACCTCTTTTAAGGAAAGATAGATGTCTTATCGTAGGACCATGGGCCTTGATCCACTTTAAACTTGGTTTGTCTGAGGGTAGTCATCCATTCTTTCAATGAAGACAGTTGCTTCGTCGTAAAATTATGGTCATTGATGTCCTCTAAACCCAATTTGTTTAAAGATGGAAGTCAACACCTCTTTAAAGGAAAGCAATTGTCTCATGGCACAAGACTACAAGCCTTGATCACCAGTAAATTTAGTGTGTTCAATGAGGGCAATCTACACTTTTTCAAGAGAAGTCAGTTACCTCATTGTAAGACTACATGCTATGGTTATCTCCAAATTCGATTTGTACGATGTGTAATTAACACATTTTTTACTGGAAGAAATTTATCTCATGAGAAAATATTGGGTGGAGATGCAGCAACTATGGACAACGACTGCGATCCACCAGAGGTCACGCTTTTTTTTTCCTCCGCTTAATCGTTGTTAAAGTTCGTAGGTGCGACATCTACGCTCAATATTTTTTTCATCTATTATAGGATAAAATGTATTGACCGCTTCCAAATTTAGTCAGTTTTATGAATATGACTAACATTTTCTATTTTTTAAGAGAAGACAAACATGAATATTAATCTTAAAATTTTCAATAGTTGAATCATTAAGCTATGATCCGTGATTTTTACCCTTTCTGATTTTCAGCTTAAAAATTCCTGACGCTTCCTATCCATTGTTCTCCTATCTATGCGTGCATGTGATAAATCTTCGTACAATGCTAAAACGTTAATACAGTTCTACCACTTCAAATTATCTAAATGAGGTTGCTTAAAAAATTAATTATCATAATTTAATTAGCATAATTAATGTTGACAAGAATTCTCTTGTTACAACTATTAATATTAAATCATGTGATTTACATATTTGCATTCCTTAAAGGAATATTTACATAAACACCATTTAATTTTCATGTATTTACATATCTTATATTTAAACTTCAACTTTTACATATATGCCTTCGTGCAAATACATAAAAAACATATTTTTTAATTTTCAGAAATTAAACTAATTATACATATAAGAAGTAAATTTAGGTTTTATAATTGTAAATAACTGCGAAGGTGTAAATTCCACGTTTAAATATTCCATCAATTCAATATCAATATTAATTACTTAAAAATACATTACATAAAGAGTCAAGAGCTTGATTTAAGGCTAGATTAGTCAGAGCATTAAGTTTATAATTATGTTTAACAAAACAAAGTTAGTTACTAAATCAGCATTAATTATAATTTAATTTAATTTCATTAAATTAATTACATATTAATGAATAATTAAGATGTTTTCTATGTTAATATATAATATCTTAATAAATGTCCATTAGAGAACTATTTGCTTACATTGTAATTCAGAAAAAAAAAATATTACGTCCGGACATCTGCACATCAACTACCAACCAATGAGGTGTATAACAACGTGACGACCAGTGATTAGTCATCCGTACATTTGACTACAATGGCAACTCCTACAACTCCAAATAATCATCAATAGCAATCGAGCAGCCATAAATTATTCATTTTAAATAACCCTAAGTCTTTCAAAGGGTGTAGCCATTATAGACTATATAATAACTCATTAAAACACCTAAAATTAACCTCAAAATAGTATCTAATATTCCAAATAACTAATAGACTCGTCCTATGACGCACAAACACTTCTGAATAGCTCACTGTGTAGGATCATGCCACATCTAACTTTTCTTCATGCTCGTGTGACGCTCATACATGTTTCTTTCTGTGCGTCATAAACATTAATCTAACCATTACAATTATTCCCGTAGTTCGCAACCTCCAAAAGAACAAGCATAACAAATGTTACATGCCCTTTGTGATGCCTGCATCTTTGTATGTGCTTCATAAACCCTGATCTAACCATTACATTTAATCTCATACATCGCAATCTCCCAAAGAACAAGCACAATTCAACATCCCAATCATCAAATATGTACTAATTCAAGAACAACAAATAATCACACACGCACACACGCAAACACGCAAACACGCACGTGCATATCGGCTCGTATTCATAACTTCTTCATTCTAAGTCCCACGAAAACAGAGCATGGGGATGAATATATTTGGGGGTTCAATCATTCGTTGATTTGGTGATTCTTTCCCAACTTGAAAAGAGCAGTCTAAGTAGAGAGTGGATGATGGTTGTTATACACACTTTGATGAAGTTCCAGCAGGAGGATGGCCAATACCAGGGATAAAGCAGCCTGAAGAAAAGGCTAATAACATGCCTTGGATATTGCCCAACCTGTGTCAGTGCAAAGGAATTATACACATTAAAAATAACATGAGTGCTAGTTTTATAAATACGAAAAAGTTTGGGTGCTATGTATATAAATATCCAAACAAAATGAAGAATGTAATGAAACAGTAGAAATTTTGCATCTTTAGTTTTCTAGCGAAGGATTTAGGACCTAAAATAGACAACCGTCCAGGCAGCAGCACGTGAAACATGAGTGCTAATTTTATAAAGACAACGTGTGAATGCATGGGTTTGATAGTTCAAAACCATTGCTAATGTTATGAATATACATAAATTCTGGAGTGGGAGTCAATGAACACCGAAGGCGCGGGATGCCTGGACCGGTTCAACTCCTTCAAAGGGAGTACCACGTCTTTCAAGCAAAGGAGCCCACTCCTAGTTACCCTAGTATTATATATTTGCTTTTGTTGTGTTTTAGGTTTAATTTTTTTATTGTGTTTTTATCAGTATAGCCGTCGGCATCCCCTATTTTCCCTTCTAGAGTTGTATCTCATTCCAATGTTGTGGTTATCTTCCAAGTGTCGAAAGGTGCTCCGATTGTATCACACTTCTTAGGTGGTATATATCCTTGACTCCACCTTCCTTCGCAACCCTCCTTTCGCCGTCGCCGTCCTTGTTGCACGTGGAATAGTGACTGGCGAGGCTGGGAAAGGCAGGGACATCAATAAGGTTGCGGAGGGGTCGATGTTAGTGGGGGAATGCCGATGACAGTGGTGAGGAATGCGAATGATGAAAAAGTAGGAGAAAAATACCCCCGCGAGAATGAGCTATAGCAGGAACATCAACCAATCCCTTGGAAGGAGATCACTGCCTCGAACGAGCTACAGTCAGAGCGCCACTCACCATTGGATATAACCCTAGAAGGGAGAAAAGATATGTCGACGGCTGTCCCGACAAAAAATATACGCCAAAACTAAATTATCAAAACCTTGTTACAATATATATATATATATATATATAAGTTCCCTCCTAGAAAATTCTAATAAAAAATTAGAGAAATGGAGAACAAATCATAAATTAGCTTCAAATAATAAAATAAGAATGCTTTATAGGCCAGGCAACACAATCCCAGGTAGGAAAGACCTGCGTCGAGCCTACCAGAACAAACCCCCAACCTCTTCTCGTGGATGCAAAGAACTTACGTGGATGGATTGTGATTCGCTCCCACAATTGCAGGAAAACGCAAAATTAAGTGTTATGTCTGGCCTCGAACACGAACCCGTGTCACGGAAGCAAGAGAAGCTCTCACACCAAGGAAGCGAGAGACGGTCTCGCGCCACGGAAGCGGGAGACGGTTTCGCGTCCAAATGGTATAGTGAATAAAAAGATAAAATAGGAATCATACCAAAATTTTCCTTTGGGTTTGTAAGAACAGTTTGTGATGAAAGGGTTATCATTATGACAACCATTTTTTTGGTCTTTCAGCTTTATCATATTGTGGCATTTGCATACATAACACAAAATTCTTATGGTTTTACAGATCTAAATCCTGGATTTTCATATTTACAACCTATGAGATTGACATGAAGTGCTAAATTTCCTAGCCTCATTTTCTGAGTTTCGCTTAGCTTCTCCAAGCAATGTCAAATCAAAGATGGCCTCGATTTGTCAACTTTAAAATCCATTCAAACATTATGCACTTAATTCAATTTAGACAACCTGTATATCAATTTCTAAGTCTCGAATGGATTCTATTTAGACCTGATAAACAAATCCAAATTATGTGGATTTGCAATTAGACAAATGGAGGTCATCTTTGTTTCGACATAATTAGGAGCAGGTCTTTTCAACTTAATTAGGACAACGAGACCTTGAACCATATTAAAGAAAATATTAGTCCATACAAAAAACAACAACAAACCTTTATCCCACAAAGCGGGGTCGGCTACATAAATCATTTTTCTCCATTATGTCCAATTGAGTGCCATCTTTTCATTTAATTCAAATAAATTAAGATCATTTTCATACAATATGCCGAAGCCTTTTTAGGCCTACCTTTGCCTTTCTTAAAGTAAGTAGAATCTAAAACATCAACTCTCCTAATCGGATCATTAGATGGCTAACGTTTAAGTGTCAAACTACTCATCCACCTAAGCCCAGCAACACTTTTAAATTAGTTTGATTCTTCTCTTTTAAAGGCCAACATTCTCCGCAATAAAGCATTGCAGGACTAACCACTGTCTTTAAAAAGAATATATTAGACCATTTTGGAGGAAGTTATCTCACTAGAGTTAATGCATTTTACTAGGGAATTCATTCGAAATTTAAATGCTTGGACCTTCGAGTGAAGAAGAATATTTCTATATTCATTGTAAGTTGCATATGTGTTAACCAATTATAAAGTATAAAAATTCCAATATATAAGCTAGGATATTTTTAAGGAAGATTTACATATATAGTACTCAATTCCTATATATTTACATATTTAACATTTAAACATCAATTATAAAGTAGCATTTCACTTTTTAAAAGTTATAATAGTGGTATTTTTTATGTGATATGAGAGATTTTGGTCATTTAAATGAAAAGATTGAAGTTTAGGTGTTAGATATGTAAATACATAGGAATTGGGTGGTATGTATGTAAATGTCTCTATTTTTAAAGTTTGTAGATTTAACGAACCCAGCGTCTTCAACCTTTGAGCCTAATAGACAAAGTTTTTATTCCCTAGACCATAATAAGTTTTGACACAATAAATTTCTCGGATGTGATTTTAAATTTCATTGTCTAATTTCATTGAATAGACCTTATAACTAAAGACTTTTTAGGCGGTGTTTGGCTGCAACCAATATTTACGTTAGATAGGATTTATCAGATACACTAAATTCATAAATCTGGATTTATCAAATTCAGTGTGCGATAGCGCGAGTGACGACAGAATAAGTCTGAAAATATGTCGTAAAAGAGACGGAACGAGAAAAAAAAAAAGACATACAAAACTTCAATATAACGGAGCGTTGGATTTAATTTTCATTTATTTGGTGTCTGGTTGGATTTGAAGTTAAATCCATGAGTGAATCATGTTAATAGCATGCTACCAAACACTGCTTTAGGATGCCTACATTTTGCTCAAATTCTAGGTATTTACCACCTAGAAGGTGCCTTAGTTTCCCTCAAGACTAGGTTTTGCTATCAAGCTTACCTAATCATGAAGATTCATTAAATTCAATATTTTGTAGATATTCAATCTATGATAAGAACGCGAGTAGATGATGTAACTTTTGCACTTTAGTCCTTGGTATATACATATTTTAATCATATCAACAATTTTTTACTAGGATAAGTACAAGATTTGAATAAAAATACATAACACTAATAGTGCTCCCATAATCCACTCTCTCAAGTACATCCCTAAATACCATAAATAACATGTCCGAAACAATCAAGAACAACTGAAATGAGATGATGACCATTCACATACCACCCAAGTCCTATATATTTACATATCTAACCCCTAGACTTTCTTTTTTACATTTATACCACCCAAATCGTTCAAATAGCACCAATTTAACTTTCAAAAAAATGAAATGCACCTTTTCGATGCATAGAAAGAATGGCCTGTATGTAAAAATTAAAGTTTAGGCCTTAGATATGTAAACACATAGGAATTGAGTGGTATGTATGTAAATCTTCCTAAAAGAATATGATGAAAGTAAAAAAAAGGTTGCACTCACGGGAAATAAAAGATCCAAAGAATCCCAGGCTGCATGGCGAACAGCTCGTGTAGGATACATAGGCCCTCCGGGCGACGTAAAACTGTAAAGACAGGCCTTCAGTCTCGTACTCGTAGTCATTCTCAATTCAATACCTAAAAAATATATATTTTCCATATTAAATTAAGTTTTAACACATTCCAGTACAGTATTAAGTAAAGCTATTATAGTTACCTTGGAGGGCTCTCAAACTGGAGAGGTAGTGCAGAAGTACTGGCTCAACCTTCAACTTCTGAAGCTGGAAAGAATATGATAGGGAAAGAAGCATTACCCATGTCGAAAATGTCGAAAATGTAAAAAAAAGACTCATTTTCACGTTCATATAGACGTACCTGATCAGTAAGCTCGATCACAAAAACATCGACAGGACCACCAATCAGAAATGCATTCGTAAAGATAGGAAAATGTTTCAAGAATCTTTCAAGCAAGTGATCTGCAACATTGAAGGATAGGAAGATTTACACGCATACCACTCAATTCCTATGTATTTACATATCTAACACCAAACTTCAATTTTTACAAACATACTGCCTTACCTATGCATCACAGTTTATTTCACTTTTTTAAAGTTAAAATGGTGGTTTTATTGATGTGATAAAAATGATTTTGGTGGGGGTATAAATGTAAAAGGTAAAGTTTAGGCGTTAGATATGTAAATACATTTGAATTGAGTGATATGTATGTAAATGCCCCAAAAGGATATTAACAGAATGTTCAGAACATTAAAGACAACAAACAAAAGACTAGCATGTTGGAAAAACCATGGAGCATACCGAAGTTGTAAAAGAATAAAAATCTTGAAAGAAGATTAAACAGATCTCGACGAGCCTACATAAATGATAAAAGGAAGGAAATTATAACTTCCGTAAGAAGTTAACAGAATAAAATAGAAAATTTTACATACCTGGCACACAATTCTTATATATTTACATATCTTACACCTAAACTTTTCTAATTATATACATAGCCATGAGAAGTGTATTACACTTTTAAAAAGTGATAATAGTGCAACATTTGATGTGATATTAAAGATTTTAGTGCTACATGTGTAAATATGAAAGTTCGGGAGTGAGATACGTAAAAACATAAGAATTGTGAACCAGATATGTAAATTTCCGCATAAAATAAAAGTACCTGCAAAGATATTTTCTCAAGGCGAGTAGGGACTAGGACTACATCTTCAAGAAGATACTGTTATCAAAGCAGGCAAAGCTATCAGACAAGGAAAACCATATATCCATAGAGGGGATAGGGCTGTTAATGTTAGAAATGATGCCGAGTTTCTCACACGAAATAATGATAAAAAGCGTCTTGTATTTGTTTGGATGTCAATCCTGCCAAAGAAAAGAGCAAACAAATTGAACTGAATCAAATTAAAATTGCAACTGAGGATAAAGAGATAAATTAAAAGATATAAATGTAAATAATAAATGAAGTAGAATGTTCAAGGAACAAGAAAAAAGAAATGATAAGCAAGAGAAACTATTCATAAATTCAAAAGCGTGAAAGGACAAATGTATTCAGTAGCACATAAATATGTTATTAATAACCCCCGAGTCATGTAAACAACCTTAAATGATGGAATGAATGAATTAAATTCCTATTTTTTTCAATATATTTGTGTATGATTGATGTGGATTCATGAATTTATATAAACATGAGGCCAAGATCTTTCAATGGGTGATTTCTATCATCATTCCTTCTTTTAAATTGTTTAGTGAATGGAATTTGTTCATAATTTTGATTTTGTCAAGTTTGATGCAAGTCCATTTTTGTTGAATTTACGAGTGTTCGTTCACATTCAAATCATAACAAAGAGCTTAAGGCATATGTATCAAGGCCTTGTCTCAATGGAACAAATTCTCTATGACCCTTAAATTGCAATCGGTGTGCTATCTTATAGGACCATTGACCCCTTTTTATTTCCCCTACCACCTCTTTTTGATTTATCCCTATTCTATAATATCTCTTAGAGATGTATATATATCTATCCCCCCGTGTACAGAGAAAGCGCAATAAAAATTCTTGATAGTTTTTCTCCATTGGTTTATATTCTACTTTTTTCTCCATTGGTTTATAAAAATTCATGAGCACTTCCAAGTGTCATAAGCACGATGAATATGTTGTATATGGATTTGATGATAAATTTATGAGTTTTACAACTCGAAAAAAAAAAAAAATTTATATTAATTTGTTATCATTAATTATATTATTAAAAGTATTCGGCTAGAGATTTGGAATAATTTAATCTATAATGCACCAAAAATACCAACAGAGACTTTATCAAGATCTTTTAATGAGAAGATATAATATAATTTGATAGGACCACCACACCTACAACTAAAGCCCCTAAAAGGAAATCACTAACTTCTCCCATCAAATACATCATGCAAATGGTATTAGTAATGTTTATCCTTAATGAGTCTATAAATCAATTGCACGAGCACTTCCAAGTATCATAAGCACTTCCAAGTAAATGGATCTGATGATAAATTTATCAGTAATGCAACTCAAAAAAAATTCTTTGATATTAATTTGTTATCATTAATTGTATTATTAAAGGTATTAGGCTAGAAATTTGGAATAATTTAATCTACAATGCACCTAAAATATCATCTGAGACTTTATCAAAATCTTTTAATGTGAAAATGTAATATAATTTGATAGGACTACCACACCTATAACTAAAGCCCCTAAAGGTCAATCACTAACTTCACCCATCAAACACATCATGCTACACAAAATAGAAAATCATGCATATCAAAATAAAACCTTATCAGCAAAACTAGTTTAAAATTTCATCTAGGGAAGTTTACAAACCTAGCACACAATTCTTATGTATTTACATATCTCACCTAAAGTTTCACATTTACATACATAACACTTTTTTGTTTTAAATCTATGCATGAAAAGATGTAGTTCGCATTTAAAAAGTGGCAATAGTACTATTTTTTAAGTCATATTAAACATTTGAGTGCTATAGGTGTAAATATGAAGGCTTAGGTGCGAGACATGTAAATACATAAGAATTTTGTGCCATGCACGTAAATGCCCCTTTCTTTTAATGAAGTAGATGTGGAAGAATATTCACAATTGAAACAAGTTCATATCTCATTGTGTTGAATCAAACTATATACTATATTTGAACACAGCTATTTGCCTAAACTCAAACTTGAATAAAAGTTGCAATTTGAGTTAGAAATTGAATATAACTATAGCATTAACCCGGACATAATATCCACACTTGAACCTCTAAGAAAAATTAAGTCTACAGCTCAAAATTGAACAAGAACTAGAATTTGGGTCTGAAATTGATTTTGGTTATGGGATTCATTCAAAATGTGAACCTCAACCAACATTGGAATTAAAATCAAAATTGAAGTATACAGCAAGTACAACAGGAATCTAATCTTAATTATGAATATAAGGTTTTATGTGAATTAAATGTTAAGTTGAACAAATCATGCATGTTGTAGTTTATGCCTATTGAAGATAACAAATTAAATGAACAAGTTGAATTAACTACCAATGAAAACTCCAACAAAGTTATTTCTTCAAATAAAACTAAAATTGATTTTGATTTTTGTATTCTTGATTCCTAAACTTGCAAAGTAAAAATCAAAGGATATGAAAATGTTGCATTTTAATTTTAAAAGGCTTTTAACAAAGACTTTTAAGAAATTAACATCGAGAAATATAATGAATTATTCTCTTTTTCCAACTCCTTGCAAATTCACACCAAAAGTCTTACAAAACAAATTTACTCATCTCGTTTCTGAAATTATTTTAAGTGATAAGATTGTGTCCACTAATGACAGTGGATATTAAAAGATAAGAAGATATGCATACATACCATTAAATTCTTATGTATTTACATATCTAAATTCTAAACTTCAATTTTTGCATACATAACACCTTAGCCATGCATGAAAATGTTTTTTTTCACTTTTTTTTAAGTTAAAATCGTGATATTTTTGATGTGGTATCAAAGATTTAAGGGGTATAAATGTAAAAGAGTAAAATTTTCATAGGAACTGAGTAATATGTATGTGAATACCCCTAAAAGATATTATAACTTGGGGTGAAGAGTTATCTGCGTGCATTGTGAATTAGCTTGTTGCAACACAATAATTTGCCCAAATTTGCAAGACAAATATCAAATATTTGATATAAAGCCCAATTTTTTCAAGAAGGGTTGAATGATGCAAATTCGAAAGTCTTCATTGAAAAGACAAATCATAATAGATCCCTAAATCATTATTTAAAAATCAATGACTATAAATATTAATAAAATTAAACTCACGTAAACATCATGCGTGTGCATCCAATATCCTAAAGGTCTCCAACACAAAAGGCAACGTATGACTATAAAACTAACCAACACTTAAACACAAACTATAAAGCCAACAACTAAAACACATATCCCATCATTGTCGTTGTCGTTGTTGTGATAGCTTGTATTTCAAGTAATTAATAGTTCATATAACATGGAAATAGCATAGGAAGATTTACATACACACCACTCAATTCCTATGTATTTGCATAACATCTAAATAATTACAAATCTAAGATCTAAACTTTAATTTTTACATACATCCCACCTTACCCATACATAAAAGGTGTCTTTCGCTTATTAAAAGTTAAAATGTGATATGGAAAATTTGGGTGGGTATTAATGTAAAACGAAAAAATTTACGTGTTGGATATCTAAATAGATAGGAATTGGGTGGTCTGTCTGCAAATGCCTCTATAACATAACCAGTTTTATATAATTGATAGTTCATAATTCTTCATAAAGGAGGAAAGGGCCACACGTTGAGGCTCAAAACATAGTTTCCCAATACAAGGCAAACCTGCCATACATGCTGAAAAAAGAAAATATAAAATAAAATTGCATACCAGAAGACATTAGTAGCACCTTGAACAAGAGCAGAACCATATCTCAAGAGAGCTTCAGGATTTTCAATAGGAATTTCAAATAACTGCAAATTTGAGTCAAGCTTGTTTGTAAGAACTTTTTGAAAAAGGGTAAAAACTGCAAAATTCGATAACTATTTTTACTATTTCAAAAACATGGTGTATTTTCCTAAATTTGTTGACTTGTAACATAATGCAATTACAGGTTTAGATAATCTCAAAAAAGGAAGAAATAGAAAGCATATATATTTGTGCAATAAAAGGTGTTATGGTTCCACTGATAAAAAAAATGGAGTTTGAAAGTACTTGAAACCAACACAACAGCAATTTCAAAGATGAACTATTTTGCAGAGAGTGTATTTATTCACGAAATAAAAGCTTTCGCTAACTTAAGTAGATAGATGTACATATTTAAAATAGGAAAATTTACATACGTAGCATACAATTATTATGTATTTACATATCTTAAACCTGAACTTTATATTTACATACATAGCACTTTGTCGTTTTAAAACTATACATGACAACATGTATCCCACACTTAAAGAGTTGTAATAGTCCTATTTTTGATGTGATATTAAAAATTTGAGTGTCATGTGTGTAAATATGAAAGCTTAGGTAGGAGATATGCAAATACATAAGAATTGTGTGATATGTATGTAAATGCGCATTTAGAAAATCTAATATGTGTGATATGTATGTAAATGCGCATTTAGAATATCTAATATTTCTTCCCCTTATCAATCAATTCAAGCACATTAGAACGCCACTCTAATGTTACCGCATAAAAATGATAGAATGAAAACCAGGCTTTCCCCTAAAAAACTACAATTAGGCATGTCCTTGTGAAGGAGATTCAGTTATGTATTGAGGCAACACAATAACCAACAAAGCATAATCTCCAACAAAAATTTAGAAAAAAATTGATTTTATAAAATTCAGTATTTTTCCACATGGTCATATATAACAGTTGTGTCGCTGCCTAAGGACAATGTAGTCTTTTATTAGTTTGGGATACAAATAGGGCTTATTGTGCTTAGGATTAGGTTATGCTAAGAGATTTTTGTTTTGAATTTTAAGATTAGGTTTTGGGAGAGATCGCCTGCCCCCACTACCCCTCAAATTGTAGGCGTTGAGGGAGATCGACTCTCAAATTATAGGTGTTTATCTTTATCCATTTGTGTTTTGTGCTTGTGAAGTAACCAATTGTATTTGCCCTAATTTTTTGTGAGAATTCATCTTAGTTCATATCAAATTGATATAAGAGAATTGATCATTCTTCAATGAATCACGGTTTCTATGGCAAGCTGACAAGATCACGGCTCCTTCGCTTGGAAAAAACAGTCGGGATACATATCCCCGCAAGTACTAGGCAGCATAGGGTCACCTGTGTGACCTAATATCGTGATATAGTGGTACAGGTTCGCAAATAGACGAGTTCGCGGTGACCAAACCTCGTAATACAGCCTAATATGAGCTAGCTGGGAAACCGATAACAAGATCACGTACGTGAGTTTTGCGATTCTAGCAATCAGTGAAGTCAAAGATGGAATTGCGGCTTACGACCTCCTGATACAATTGCCAGTTCGGCTACCTAGAAAGACGCAACGAATGGATTTTAGCTTTTAGGATAGCAGCAAGAAAATTAGATGATTTGAAAAAGAGATTAGAAGTAGGAAAACTTAAAATCCATGATAGAGAAAATGCTCTCAACCATAAATGAAAGATTTTCCTTCATTAAAAACTAGTTCAAGAGCTTGGAGGAGATGATGAGCAAGCTTATTGACATGCAATCCAAAAACCCGCCAATGGATTAATTTGCAAATCCTAATTAAGTTTTGACCGGAGAATCCTTGGCAAAATCGAAAGGTAAAGAGATCAAGTAGAGAAATATGAGGAAAGCATCCACCGTCAAGAACCCCCTCCTAGGGCTCCAATGGTGGTGGATTAGAGATTTTTAATTGAGGGGGTTGAGCCTAAACTACGACAAAGGGTTATGAAAGGGGTATGAAGGAGCACAAAGAAAGGAGAAAAGTCGGAATGGAGTATGAAGTTTTACCTAAGATATATTGGGGAAAACACAGGAGGGAGATGAAGTTGGTGAGGAGATGCTAGGGTTAGAAAGTTGAAGATGACGAGATTTGAGGGGGAAGACACACAAGAGTGAGCGTACCGGTAGAGCAATATTTCACAGTAAATGGCTAAATGGGGAGGAGAAGCTCATGGCGATAGGGTTATGTTTGGAGTGAGAAGCCCTAACAAAGTTTCAGTAGGAGGCAAGATACTTGATTTGCTAGTGTGCAAAATTTAAGAATTGCTTGTTAGAATGTTTATGGGATATTCAAAAAAGAAATCAATAGGAGGAATTCCTTGTCTTGACTCAGAAAAATATTGTCATGGAGTATAGGGAAAGATTCAAATTATTGTGTGTGCGGTTAAGAAGGATTTATGAAGGAGTATTAGAAGAGAATTTCATAAAGAGTTTAAAGCCCTACAGACTTGCAACTTTCCAAGTGTTGAGACAGTTGGGACTAGGAGAGATGATGGAGCTAGTATTGATGGTAGAAGACAAGAAAAGGATGGAAAAGACCAACAAAAGCAGCACCATGATAAGATTCTACAAACGTACCTCGGCAACCCTGACATCGAGGACCCAGACGATGTCAATTTAGAGGGTCGTGCCAAAGAAGGGGGGTATGGGGGCCCACTGAGACAAAGGTGCGGGACAAAAGAGCAAAGGGATTGTGTTTCTGATGTGATGAGAAGTATGTACCAGACCTCCTATGCAAGGATCGCACACACTAGGTCCTTACAATTTGTGGTGGGGAGGAGGCAGTAGTAAGATGTTGGAGAAAGAAGCGGTGTAGGGAGATGAGCACTTACACCTTGATGTAGCAGAGGTGTCCCTCCACTCAATGGAGAGATTTACTC
>JXCR01082594.1:0-12157 GCA_002079205.1 Phalaenopsis hybrid cultivar
TAAGTTTTAATTAATCAAATTTTATTTAAATAATATATCATATAACTATAAAGCATTTTAAAAGTTAGTTTTTAAACAACAAACGAGTTTGTTCATAAACATTAACAAGTGAGTTAGACTATGTTCAAAATTTGTTCTTTTAAGCTTCGAATTTTTAAAAATTGTTCAAACTTATTTATTTACTAATTTGAACAAACATGATCAAGTATTAATCGAGTCGAGTTGGATATGTTAATCAAGTGCATTTGTTCATTTACAACTCTACAAGCAAGCAGCAGGGAATTGAAAAGAGCAAAAAATTTTTAGGGCCATTTAAATACGTACCACCCAATTCTTATGTAATAACATTAGTGGTGCCAAAAATTGTACTAACACGCCAACGCGACTCAAACTCGACTCAAGAAATCCAGGTTAGGGTTGACCCGAATATTTTTTGGGTTCGAGTTGAACCCAAAAACCCAAACATGACCCAAATAAACGCGAAAGTTCGGGTTGGGTTCAAGTTAGCGGGTCAAGCTTGTGTTCGAGTTAGCAGGTCAAGCTCAAATTTAGGTCGGATTTGCACTTTAGTTTTTTATTCATTTATTATTCGGGTCGGAACATGTCATTTTCGGATCTGACCCGAATCCAACTCGCTAACCCGAATTGACACCCCTAATTTACATTATGCACGGGGTGGCACTGTGGAGCAAGAGGGCGTGATTCCAAAAATGTTTGTTAGCATTTACATACATTGAACCCAATTCTTATGCATTTCTATTAGAAATTATTATGTCCTTTTTGGTTATTTACTATTTGGTGTATTCCTATTTTGTCTTTTCATTTATAGTTGAAGAGTTATTAGGTAGAGATCTGAGTACAATTCTTTTTAGAATCGTTGTATGTTGTATTTATACCCCTTTGAATAACAATAATATTATCCTGCTCAATTCACTAAAACTAAATGGTATTAGAGCAAGTGATACTACCCTAACCGGCTGGAAAACCTTCTTTGTAGACCCATCTGCCAGAAAAACTGCAGCCCTCATGTGAGATTTCCCTATAGCCTTCACCCATGAGGGTTACCCGCAGCCTTCGCCATTAAGAATTCCCTACATCCTTCACGCGTGAGACTTCTCCCGCAATATTTCCCTGCAGCCTTCATCCGTGAGAGTTCCCTACAGCCTTCATCCGTGAGATTTCTCTGTAGCCTTCACCCGTGAGACTTTTCACGTGAATTTTGCAGGTCCCTTTGTTGGCTTGAATTTTTCAATCGCCAATCTCCCGCGAGGCCCTTTCCGCCATACTTTTTTTTTCCTGCAACCCCTCCCGTGAGGCTCCTTCCCCTGCAGATTTTCAACCGCCGATTTCACTCCTGCCGGCCAGATCTCCTTTCAGAACAGCAGATCTCTCCCCAGCAAACCCTCCCGCCGCTAGACCTCCCCCTATCAGCTGGAATCTTCCCTGCATGCCCTATTTTGTTTTCAACTGTGTAGGGGAGCTTCTACAGCTATGTCCCAACACCCAAACCTCACCTTTGGCTCCGTTGGAGTCATGGAGGATTCCTAAACTACTAAGCTTTCATTCGACGATGGCCTTAAGTACACTGGAGGATCGACACCTACCTAAATCCCTCTGCAGACCAGAGAACATGACAACCCCATGAATTTCTTGATTACCACTTACAAAATTAACTACTCGAATTTCCTCTAATGGCCTCAGATTGTTTCGTTGTTCGTCAAAGGTCAGAATAAATTCGGCCACCTCACAGGAACGATTTGTGAACCTTCAAAGACTGGCCTAGCATATGTAGCATGGAAAGTGAAGAACTCCATGTTTATGTCATGGCTGATTAATTCCATGGAGACCTTGATTGGTCATTCATACTTTTCTTTCATCTACCAGTGCCCTATAAATTGTCATTCGAGATATATACTCAAACGTAAGTAATTTTGGACAACTCTATGAAGCTTCTAATAAAATCCGTGAGGCAAAACAAGAATCGAATATGATGACAAAATACTACAACTACTTGGTTATCTTGTGGATGGATTGTGACATCTACTATGACTACACGTGAGACTCTCCAGCGGATCTTGCGATCTTCCAAAAAATTCTAGAAAAGGATCATGTGTTCCAATTTCTAGCCAGCATTAACAAGGCTCTCGACGAACTCGACGGCCATATACTTGGTCGTGATCATCTTCCTTCAACCTAAGCAACGTTCACTAAGGTCCGCCGCGAAGAAGCCAAAGACTTGTCTTGCTCTACAACTCCACTAATTCAGCTGAGTCTTCAGCCTTAGTCTTCAAGACTCCAACATTGCTCTACACTCTGCTACGTCGTCGCATGTCAATCACTCCGCATGTGATTTTTGCCACAAATCATATCATACCCATGACAAGTGTTGGAAGCTCAACGGAAAACTGGCAAATAATCTTCAACTAAATCTTTCGTTGTAAAGGCCTCACTATGACCACAGAATCGAACTTGGACAATCACTGAATCTCCAGACTCCATCAAGGGTCATATGGAACACTTAATTAAGCTAATTAGATCTAGTCAGATCTCCGGCACGTCAACCTCTCATGTTCACAAGATAACATTTCTATGGCACTCACAGGTTTTGCTTCTTCTAGTCTGTGGATTATTGATTCAGGTGTCACGAACCACATGACCATGTGCTCTTAATTCTTCTCGACATATTCTCCGTGCTTTAGAATACACTATTAAAATTGTCGACGACTCATGTAATTCTATTGCGAGTAAAGGATCGGTTGTACTAACAATCGGACTGACTCTAGGATCTGTGTTACACGTATCTTTGCTTAAGTAACCACTTGTTGGTCAGTAAATTGACATATGACCTTGATTGATTTGTTCATTTCTCTCCTAATGTTTATGTCTTTCAGGATCTTCGTTTGGGGAGGATGATTGCAAATACGGGTAACTGAGCTTTACTTATTCCAAGATAATGGCATTGATGATGCAGGCACTCAACGTCGTAGTTGTAGTTTTTCCCTTTCTACTGCTTGTCCAATTATGTTTTTAGATTATTGCTTAGATCATCCCAGTTTTCATTATTTAAAACAATTATACCCTCTGATGTTTACGGATAATAATCCATCTACCTTTAAATGTGAAATTTGTCATTTAGCTAAACATCATTGTGTACATGTCCATCCCACCATCACACTCCTTCCTCTCGATTTTCACTGATTCATAGTGATTTATGGGGACTCTCTCAGATAGCAAGCTACACCAATAACTCATGGTTCTTTACCTAATTGATGGACAAATCTGAAGCTGTTATCACCTACAAAATTGTTCATTCCTTCATTTTGACTCAATTCAAATCTCCATTCAAGTCCTTTGGACCAACAATGGCCACAAATACTTTTAATCTAATTTTGGAGAATTCTTGATGAGTAAGAGCATCCACCATCACAACTCAAGTAAGGATACCCTCAACAATATGGGGCAATCAAATGGAAAAAACTAACACCTTCTCGAAATGACTCGTTCTATTATATTTCAAACTATTGTCCTTAAATGATTGACGTCATCCATACCAACCTATCTCATTAACATAGTTCCCACAAAAATCCACAACTTTCGGACCTCGCTATCTGTCTTGATGACGTGTTTTTCCTACCAATCGGTTCTTCTCCACATTATTTGTCAAAATATTGGGGTGCACGGCTTTTGTTCAGAACACTAACCCCGACTCGAAGAAAACTTGATCCCCGCTCGATTAAGTGTGTTCCTTAGCTATTCAGCCACTCAAAAATGTTATAGGTGTTATGATCCCACCACAAGTAAAATTTATGTGAGTGATTATATCTCCTTTTTTGAAAATAATCCTTACTTACCCTAACATTGTCTCAGGTGAAGGGAGTTAGATTTTTTGGGACACTGTTCCTTTTCTGACTCCGTTGGATATTCTACCTACTCCTACAGCCACTATGTCCGAGGAACTCTGAGTCCCACTGGATCCATCACCAATCAGACCAACATCACCTCCATCCACTCTATGTGTCTAAACTTAACGTACAAAACCCACGGCCGAGACTCATCTCAATGCCCCTACACTTGAGCCCGCTCCCCCTCTAAAGGTCTTGGAATCCATTTCGGCCAATATCCCTGGAACGATGCCTCTCTTAACTAACGATGATCACTCCTACTTTGAATGAGAAGTTGAACTTCGCCATTAAGGTATGCAAACAGGCATGAACTCTTTATTCCATGACACAATACGTCTCATTCCACAGCTTATCTTCAACCTAAAAAATCTTGCCACTTCCTTGACGAATAGTTGTCTACCTTCCACTATTAAGGCAATATAGGCCGAACCATCCTGTAAGTCTGCAGTCATGGACGGGAAGACTGTCCTTTAGCGCAACCATAAATGGGATGTTGTCGAGCTTCCTCGAGGAAAGAAAGTTGTGGGTAGCAGGTGAATTTTCAGCACCAAATTTAACTCTGTCAGATCCTTTGAACACAACAAGGCACGGTTGGTAGTCAAAGGCTATTAACAAGCCCATGGAGTTGATTATGAAGAGACATTTGATTCGATAGCTAACCTAAATATTATTCGGGTTCTGTTATCTCTTGTCGTTAATGTGGATTGGCCCTTACTCTGGTTGAACGTCAAGAATGTTTTCCTTAACGCCGATCTCACAGAAGAGATGTATATGTCTCTCCCATCGGGTTTTGACTCAACCTCATCCCGTGAACAAGTGTGCTAACTGCGGATGTCTACTTATGGATTGTAACAATCCCTTCAAGCTTGGATGGACAAGTTTACACAAGTTTTTATGGGCAATGGTTTCTCGCAAACTTAATCTGATTACACAATGTTCTTCTGCCACTCAGCCGATGACCGTATTATCATCCTCATTGTCTATCGATGACATCGTACTCACAAGCAATGATATGTCGGTCTTGGAATCTCTCAAAGCCATCATGGCATCATCTTTTGAGATGAAGGGCTTGGATTCTCTCCGACATTTCCAATGTATGAAAGTAGCTCGATCCACTCGGGGCATTAGCCTTTCCTAGCGCAAATATGTGATGGATTTAGTAACTGAGATAAAGCTGCTTCTGTGCAAACCGATAGTTGTATCGATGTATCCCAATGAAAATTGGTAGATCTTCCCAATGTCGTTCAGGTGAACAAGACACACTACCAATGCATAGTGGGGAAACTCATTTATCTAGCCCATATGCGCCCTGACATTTGTCATGTTGTTGGTATTGTCAATCAGTTCATGCATGAGCCCTACGAGCACCATCTCACTGCTTTCCATCGAATCCTCCACTATTTAAAAGGTACATCGGGCTCAGGTTGTTTCTTTCGTCACACCTCTCGCTCTGTTGTAACTTAAACAAACGCCGATTAGGTCGGGTCCGTACATGATCCATGATCGACCTCGGGTTATAACTCCTTCGTGTGGGGAAACCTTATCATGTGAAAAAGTAAAAAACATTTTGTTGTTGCCCGTAGCAGTGTTGAAGACGAGTTTCATTCGATCTCCCTCGGGATATTTGAAGCCATCTAGTTGTGTGTCATGCTCTGTGAGTTATGTACGTCACCCTCCATTCCACTGCAATTGTTTCGTGACAATAATACCGCCATCAACGTTGCTCATGATCCAGTCCAACATAATCGTACCAAGCATGTGGAGATTGGTCGTCATTTTATCAAGGAGAAGCTTGAGTCCAATGAAATTTGTGTTCCTTTTATCCCATCCACAGGCTAACTTACAAATATTCTCCCAAAAAATCTTCCTCGATCGTTGTTTGACGATCTCAAATCGAAGTTCAACAAGATTGACATCTATGCTTCAACATGAGAAGTATTAGAAATTATTATATTTCTTTTCTGATTATTTACTATTTGGTGTATTTCCTATTTTATGTCTTTCCATTTATCGTTGAGGAGTTATTAGAATATTTGGGTATTATTTCTTTACTATTTTAGAATCATTGTATCTTTTATTTTTACCCCCTTTCAATAGCAACAATGGATAATTTGTAAAAATTTTAGCAGCATTTACATGACATACCACCCAATTGTTATGTAGTTACATATCTGGCAACTAAATTTTGCTTTTTGCATTTAAATAAATTAAATTTTTGATATCATATCAAAGATACCATTAATTTAACTTTTAAGTATTATTTATTTATTATTTAAATAATTAGAGCCGAAAACAATCAAACAAAAATTTATTTGTGTTTGACTCGTTTATAAATCGAGCTAAAAAATTTTGTCTATGTTCGGCTCATTTGTTTAGCGAATGAATCGAATATGAGCTACTCAGCGAGTCGAACACAAGTTATTCGCGAACAATGAGCTTTTTTGAGAGCCCTAGATGGGGCTAGAAGGCAAAATACATCCGCAATCAAAATATAAGGAGCAATATATAATTGAAAACAATAGCATGAAAGATCAAGTTATTTCTAAGAAAATTAACAGGATAATGGAAAATATCTAACCAATTATAAAATAATTTTTATGGGAAAAAAAAAAGCCAAACAGAGCTAAGGAAGGAGAATCCCTCTCTCATCATATCGCTAATTTCTGCATAAGTTCCTATCAAATTCTTCCTCTAGGGAAGATGAGCCTGATCTTTCATTCAATCCCACATTAACGCAGCCGCCACTATATCACAACTATTCAAGGAGAAATCAGTAAAAGCCCTCGGTAGAAATCCTAAGTTCACAAATCCAACACCAATAACTCTAAAACAATTTCCATTCTAGGAGTCTCACATGGTCCAGTTCAGTTACAGTAGTATGAGGATTGGGCTTTAGTTAGAAAATTAAAATATCACCCTCTAGGATTGGTATAATCCTAAGAATAAGAAACTTGAGTATTTAAACAATTATAAAGGGGCAAACTGACACGATGTAAGAAAGGTATGATAGCAGGTTTGCACGTCAAAGGATTTCCATGAGTGCATTCACAAAGTAATTGGCAATTTGCCATTATGCATACAACCACAAAAGCAAGGGAAGAATCATATTTGAATGATTTAACTAGACCTATGTGCACGATAGCAGGTTTGCACATCCAAGCATGTCCATCAGTGCATTCACAAAGCAATTGGCAATTTGCCATTATGCATGCAACTTCAAAAGCAAGGGAAGAATCATATTTGAATGATCTAACTAGACCTATGTGCACGACTTTTTGGTTAATTACCATTTTCAGCATTCTCAAAAAATTTAAACTATTTCTCAAGTTGGATATGCAAAGGAATGGAACTGACCTGAAACGAACACGACGAAGTTCCCTGATGCCACCTGGCAAAGCACGAATTGTGATGTAAACGCCAGGCACGTCCTCTTCAACCCATTCCCTTTCCAGATCGCTTGCATTGCTCACTGAGGCTGACAACTCCCCAGAACGATCTGCATCATCTGGAGATGAACAAGTTCTCACTGATGCATCCATTGATGAGGTCTCTGTCTTAGCTCCGCTCATACTAGATAGCTTCGGCGTAGAAGCTAAGACACCTGAACCATAGCAATGTCGCTCACAATGATGGTGAAGAAGATGTTGGGAGTGGTGATGGCAGCTGGCTGAATGGTGCTCCAGTGAGTCTGAAGAAGAATAGAGCATGCAAGCAGCAATGCTATGGCTCATTGGCTGGTGGAAATTATGTGGAAAACGCTCCTTGCTCAGCGGAGGTGTCACTAGATTGTCTTCTATAGAATCCATCTTGGCACTCTAATGGAAAAAAGATACATTAAGCCATTAAACAACCAAGGACCTGAGATCAGCTTTGACTGAAGCATACCTTATCTTCTGAGTGGGGAGGAGTTGGAAGAGCAACAACCTGGCGGTTAAACCCCTGCACATTATAGAGCTCCATGACCTTGTCATAGTTCTCACCCCACCATTGTTGGGCTTGCCTTTTGTTGAACATCTCTCGGCTATAGCAGTAAAAAGGAGTTAAGGAATAATATAAAAATCAATCTTGAAACAGAAAACATGTAGGAATCAATGAGTCCTATGAGTATCATATAAATGCATGATTCAGGAAAGTGTGAGATTATTGAAAGTTTGTGCAAGAAAAAGAAAACTGAGGTACTTTCAGGATATTTTACAAAAAGAAAAGACTTCCAAGTATTTTAGGCGGACGTTCTGGTTCTAGAAAAAATCAATGCATTCATTAACTTTATATCTCTCCCAACTCTTCAAATTGCTTGCCCTTTTTTACATGGATTCAATTGCTTGTTTTCTGTATATAGGAGAAATTACAAGACTAGAAATCTTTAGCTAATTTAAAAGTACATTAAAACTATGCTACAGGACATAGATTACATTAAAACCCAACAAAATCACACACCAGTGCTCAGAAAGTTAATCTAGTTTAAAAAAAAAAATCTCAAAATCCTAGATTCACAAGTCATATTAAGAATTCATCAACGAAAATCACCTATAAGAATTTATTACTAAATCATACCGCAATGATAGACATATGCAAGTTCTTTTCCTATCACAATAATGTTAGATAAATTATAGAAGCTCAAGAACTTAGACATCAGTGTAAAATATTGTAACATGCTGACATCTATCACAATTACTTAGGATCAATAATATAAATTCTAATTTTTCATTTGTTTCTGATGAGTATTTAATAAAATATTAGCTCTATTTTACATTGATTTTTTCTCCCTTTTAAATTTTACTTTTAATCCACCCCTTTTAATTATTAATCCTTCCACATTAACTCTATCTATTCCCCATGTTGATGTCTCTTATACATGATACATGCCAAACCACCAAAAGTTTTTTCTCTATTACGTTATCTTCAAGATCAACCTGCTGACAATTATCAATTAATTGGGATCAACAATATAAATTCACATTTTTTATGTGTTCCTGATGAGTATACAATAAGATATTAGCTCTATTTTGTATTGATCTTTTTCTCCCTTTTTTAAATTTTACTTTTAATCCACCCCTTCTATTTACTAATTCTTCCACATTAAGTCTATATATTCCCCATATTGATGTATCTTATACATGTCAAACCACCCAAGTCTTTTCTCTTTTACGTTATCTTCAAGATATGCCACTCCCAGTGTATCCATAATTTCTCAAACTCAGCTCTTATAATACACCTCAACATTCTCATTTCAACCACATTGAGCTATTAATGAATCTTTTACCACTCATATTCTTCATAATTGTGAAAGGGCCCATGCCCAAATTGTTACAACAACAACAACAAGCCTTTATCCCACTAAGTGGGGTCGGCTACATGAATCCTTTTTCTCCATTGTGTCCTATTGAGTGTCATATTTTCATTTAATTCTAATAAATTAATATCATTTTTTATACAATATGCCCAAGTCTTTAAAGGTCTACCTCTGCCTTTCTTAACATAAGTCGAATCTAAAACATTTACTCTCCTAACCGGATCATCAGATGAACGACGTTTAATGTGACAAAACTATCTAAGACGACTCTCTCTGATTTTGTTCTCCACTGGAGCTACACCAACCCTATCACAAATGAATTCATTTCGCATTTTCTCTCTAAATGTAAATCCACTCATCCACATAAGCATTCTCATCTGGGTAACACTTAACTTGATTTTATGCTTCTCTTTTAAAGGCCAACATTCTAAGCCATAAAGTATTGCAGGTCTCACCATCATCTCATAAAATTTTTCTTTTAGTCTAAGCGATACTTTTCTATCACACAATAGACCCGATCCATTCCTCCACTTCAACCAACCAACTTGAATTCTACTAATAACATCTCCACCTATATCACCATCACTTTGAACAATAGACTCGAGATATTTAAAGCGTTCACATATTTTAATGATTTGATCGTCTATAGTTACAACTTTGCCACTAGAGCTACTACTACTACTAAAATTATATTCCATATATTCAGTTTTAGTTCTACTTAAATGAAGAACTTTAGACTCCAATGTAGACCTCCATAACTCAAGTTTTTCCTAAACTCTTTCTCTAGTCTTATCCACAAGAGGAATATCATCAAGGAAAAGCATACACCAAGGTATAACCTTCTGCAAATTGTTAAAGCAGAGATTATTTCTCTAAAGTCGTAGAATCAAGCCACATCTTTTATGATTTATTACTCATCATTCCCCAGAAAAAAAAAAATTATTCTCTATAATATAAAATTATAACCTATTGTACATGATTAAACAATTAAATACTATACTAGAAGGAAACTACAAAAAATACACTAGAGAAAATTCTAGTTCAATCAGAAGTTCAAGGCAGATAGAATCTAAATTCTTGGATGGAGGGCTCACAAATGATCAAAGCACATCTTGGGTTACTTTTAAGAGTTATTTTCCTTTCATCCAATTAAACTTAGTTCATAACAGGTTTCATTTTATCGAACTATTTCTAGTTAAATTCCAGGCAAGTTATTTTTCATGTAACTCAGCCTTTCATAGATCATTACTATACTCATTTCTCACTCTATCCTTTGAAGTGTACCCACATTTTTCATGACATTTTCATTTCAAGCACATGGCATGATCTTATGAGCTCCTTTTTAGGAGTTTGGGCCAAAGGGAACCAATTTTGGGTTTAATACATTAGCCACTTGGTAATGGCTTCAATGGAATCTTCCGACTTCTAAACTCATCAAGTCCCTATGCCTATGAACAAAAAGAAATCCTCAAGAGAAGGCCAACCAATTCAATATGGAACAACCACACATTGGACATAAAATCTTTAGAGCTAGCTCCGCAGCAGCATTGTAGATATCTTAAATTCTCCTAATGTAGGTACTTGATGTTCTTGATTACCTATCTAAGAGCTGGTTTTACATATAGCTCAACATACCATTCATGCGTTTAATGTCCCCAAATTACCATCCACATTTAAGTCTGTCAAACATGATAACAAGAGAATAATGACAATTTGAAGTTGATCCAGCTGAAGAAAAATGAATTATATGTTGAAAAAGTTTACAATTAAAAATTTATACATTTTGATATTGTTGAATATAAATCCGCACTTAGATTAGCACATTTCCGTGAGCATAAACCTAAAATTGAGCAAAATGAAAAATCTAAATTTAAAATTGAATTTAAATATGAGATCAATCTTGAATCTAAACCTCGACTAGAAGCTAAATTTAAATTGAAAATGAATATTACAATTATAATTTAAATCTATTTTTTTATTGTGAGCTTGAACTTCGTACAGAAATTGAATTTAGTGCAGGCTATGAAACTAAAGTACAAATAAAAGTTGAAATTATTACTAAATATGAACTTGAGCTCCTACTGCAAATTGAGTCTTCTCATGGTGAAGCCTAAACCAATAATGTCTTTTAAAATTGATAAAGCAATTGAGAACTTTGAATATTTAACCTTCAGTGAAGTTTCAACTAAGATTATCCCAATAAATTAAAGTGAAATTACTTTTACTTTTAGTTCGTGATTCTTAGAGTCGCAAATTCATAAAAAGAAAATCAGGCAGAGAGTGATAATGCGTCAATATTTTAACCAATTTGTTAATAATGAATGCTTGGAAAAACTTTAAAATTCAAAACACTATCTATTTGATCAAATATTAAAGTTTATAGTTCATTACAAGTCTAACTTAAATCATTTAGAATAGTTTTCTTTAAAGAGGTTTTCCATCAGTATAGGCATATCAAAAATGTGGGGTTTGCAAGTTTTCAACTTTTTTTTAACAGGTTTCATCCTCAAAGACTTAATTATGGATCTTTATTAGTAATCTTAAGATCGCATGTTAGNGAAATCATTTAGAATAGTTTTCTTTAAAGAGGTTTTCCATCAGTATAGGCATATAAAAAATGTGGGGTTTGCAAGTTTTCAACTTTTTTTAACAGGTTTCATCCTCAAAGACTTAATTATGGATCTTTATTAGTAATCTTAAGATCGCATGTTAGTTTTTCAATATTTCCATAAGACATTTGCGCCAAAAAAATAAATAAATAAATAAATCTTATTAATTATAACAATCATAACTCCAACAAATATAAACAGGAAACTATATAAAAGTTAAGGATATGAATTGGACCTTTTCCTGAGCAACTCCTAAGTGTGCAAAGGGCACTTCTAAGAAAGAGAGCCCCGATGGACGTAACCAAGAAAGGATAAAATCATATGATTAACTGAGAAAAATTTGCATCCGGTCA
>JXCR01082600.1:4935-14978 GCA_002079205.1 Phalaenopsis hybrid cultivar
TATATATATATATATATATATATATATATATATATATATATTTGAGAAAGCCCAAAGGCAAATATATTAAATAGAAAGTAGGATACAGATAGATTGTGTGAGAGGGCCCAAACATGACACCCTGGCCACACGATAACCACCACAACAAATGGTTCCAAAAAAGGGTTTAGAGTTTACAGAAAAAAACATGAGAGACGTAAAGAAAATACCAAAAAGTGTCAAAATACGGAGTATCAGGTAGCTAAGAGCGACCCAATTTTGTCTTGCCTCTGCCTCTAGTTCTAAGGAAGGAGTCAACTAATAAATTGGTAAGTGAGTGTCATTGTCAGTAGTAACCAATGTATCATCCAATAAATTCCCGAGCTCAAGTCGGCCTCCATTTTTCTTCTTTCTCTTGGAATAGACCTGTGATTCTTCATTCGAAGATTGGCTCGCTCGATTTTTGGGTTGGTCTAAAGTGTGTCGGACATGTGTAGGTTGTTGAACATTAGAAGCAACTACTCGCTATACCAGCTTATTTTTTATTGGTTCGAAGGAGCACTCTCGTGTGTCTTGACAAGTAAGTCGGTCTTCTTTAATAACAGTGAGTGGTATAAGCACAGTTCGATCTGTAACTGTAGTATGGTGTCCATCTGGACCAGCAGTGTTGGAAAGAGGATCAGGTTACACTTTTTTATCAGGGATGGTAGGAGGCTGATCTATAGCGGTATTCGGCCTTTGATGAGAATGCAAGAGATAGCAAATAGTAGAACTGTGGGCAAACATACTACAATGAGAGCAATAATGAGTGTGGTCCTATTTCAATCTTTTGTCAATACTCGTTGTGAGTGGTGTCAATCCTTACCTCATTCGGAGCTGGCTGTGTGATATCTCTTTCAACTAACACACAAGCCACAGATGGTCTGGTAGGACTATCAACATTAAGAGGCTTACTGTAAACAGTTGCTAATAAGATGAGAATTTCCAAGTTAAACAGATGTTTTAATCACGAAAACTTTATCCAAATAAGAATGATAAGGGACTCCGCTTTTGGATCAAAATCGACTATCCACTTTAGAATTTTCATAAAACCGTTGATAACTTTTCGAGAAAAAAATGCGAGTATAATCGACATTGTGAGATAACTGAATAAGTATATGTCGACCATCAAGTAAGTCAATATTCCAACTACCCAATAGCTTCATAGCATCAAACTTCTTTCGTATGTTCTCCAATTTTGGGTGACTTGGAATTTCCCCAATAGAGCAAAACTCCAAGAGGACGCGGGAGAGTACTGGTTTCAACCTCAGTGAGAATAAAAGCAGACTTTCCATTTTTTTTTGCCAAACTTTTTAATAAAAGTGTGATTACCACCACCTTCAAGAGCGTCGTGGATTGAGGAACATTGCAGGACTTGCCAATATAAAACCTAGGCTCTGAACCTGAAAGAGGAGCATGAGTAGGAATAGGAAAGTCGTTGGCAAGTGCATTGATATATGAATGCATCGTCGAGGCCATCTCCAGAATGGCTGGCGAGCTGCAAGAAAAAGGCTAGCAGGCTTCACTTTCTGTCGGGCAGGGCGACAGAGATCGTCAAGTGCGACCCGAGGAAGGAAGACTGCAAGCATCGGGCCAAATTGAAGGCTTGAAATGCGTGAGTAGCAATGCGAGAACGACGAAAACGAAAGAGGCCGTCGTCGTCGGGCACAGCTGCGACGGAAGCCCTTCGACATCGGACCGAATCTAAGGTACGAATGTGTCAGGAAGAGGAACGACGTGCGAGAAAGCCGAAGGAGAGAAACCCTTCGACGTCGGGTATGAGCAAACCGGTTGGCGTGAAACTCTTTGTCGTCGGCACGATGAAATCGGATGAGAGAAGCCATAGAGTTAACGCAAGGTATGTATGTGTGTATATATATATATATAGTCAGGAATTATTTTAACCTTTTTTTCTCTGAAGAGAAACTTTGTTATATTAGCTGGTAAGTGTGCAAATGATGTTTTCGTTTGTTTTGTGTTATTGTGTGTGCTTTGAAAAGATATGCCTACTTGACAAGAAATGTAGAAGATTCATAATCTTAAGAATGTGGCAAAAGTGAAATTTTATTAATGATGATCTTTTATCATTAAAATTAATGCGTGAAGGTAAGGATCCTGTTATTGTTTGTAATTTTTTTTCTTAAAAAAAGTTTATGTTGTATATTTCTTATGTTACATTTAGACAGCTACTTTCTTACAGGCTTTTCACCACAGTTAGGTATTCCCTGGGTTTAACATATGATGTATCTTTCGAATTAAGTCTTTTTGATAGACTGAAACTTGGATGGTATGTCATATCAGTAACTTCTACACCAAGCAAGGTATGTTTAACCTTATATGAATTGCATCATATTTGTCTGTCTGATTATGCACTCTAATTCTCATAGTTTACCTTTTGGTTTTCATTAGGTTTATAAAGCTGTTGATGCGTGCAAGAATGTTCTCAGAGGTTTACACAGTAACAAGATTGCCCAGAGAGAGCTGGATCGGGTTAGTTTTTCTATGCAGTATGTGTAATAAAATATGATATTACTGTAACGCCTTGTCTTTTTGTATTATTGCTATATCAAAGCAGTTTGTTTTTAAACTTGTTATATTCTTTGCTTTTGATTGTGCAAACTACAAAAGTGCCAAACCACTGCAGTGCTTTTTGCGAAGCATGGATCAAGCTACAATGCTATTATAAAATTCTCTCTTACCGAGGAAACGCTCGAGCACTTTGATTCTATTATTGCCATACCCTGTACATCAATTGGCATATTTCATTTGACGTTTGTGGTTGGATATTGTATCTGCCACTTCCGTTAGACTGTCCCTCTTGAGTTAAAATGAAAAAAAAAGAGAGAGGAATACATCCCAGAAGTGCAAGAATGCATTAAAGAAGATATGGGTGGATTCAGTTAGAGTGGAAGCATCAATTGAATAATATGATTAAAAGGAAGCAAATTTACGTGTAATGGAAATTGATGATTCATTTCAAGAGCTAAATGAAGATTTAACCTATGATGCTCTTTATTAATTTATTTGAATTAAATGAAATGTTGAATAGTTTAAAAAAATAATTATGGCATGTTAAAAAAGGAGTGTAAATTTAAAGTTAAAATTTTCAAACTTGAAAAAACTTCTATCATTTTAGAAATTAACTTTCATATATATTAGTAAATGCTTTTTTATGTGATAAATTGCTTGGTAAAAATTATATATTAATAACTAAAACTAAGTATTTACATAGCTTAACTTAAGAATTAACCTAGTATTCATGCATCTCATGGTACATCTTTTATTAGAGAATATCACGTTTTAGATCTTATGATTTATAAGCTTTCTATTCTCAAACAACTAGAACCGTCCTAAGTAGCTTGCTCACTTCATTCTAATGTTAAGCTTGATGCAAGGGGGTTCCCAAATTTGTGTATTAATTTATTGTGAGTTATGTTCACTCTAGAACCAATGAAGACGCATGGTATTTGGATAGCTGATGCTTCAGACATATGATGACAGACTAGACATAATTGCTTCGCTAAAACCAAATGATGTCTGAAAGTATTAGAAGATAATATATGATGAGAGACTAGACATAATTGCTTCGCTAAAACCAAATGATGTCTGAAAGTATTAGGAGATAATTCCAAGAGAAAGACAGTTGGAGTCAGCATTATTGAATGTGGCTCCTTTGACATTGAGAATTAACTAATAGTTGATGGTCTGGAACACAATTTAAACAGTATAAGCAGTTATGTGATAATTGGTGTGTTGTTCAATATTCATTTGTGCAATGTTTAATTAAATTGAAGGTAAAATACTTGTAATAGACAATTATCCTCAAAATTTTGTTCATCATTGGGATTATTTGTGTCATCATAAACATTCTGATACATACCACTTCTATAAGGGAAAGAACACAAAAATCTGAAATATTGTGTTGAATTGGAAAGTTGTAAGCTTTATGGCTCAAATGAAAATATTGATTTATTCCAAAGATTGCATAATATTGGAAGATATCCTTTGAGGATTTATATGCAAGCCTACTCCGAATGAATTTGGAGAGTGTCATGACTCGGCCCAAAAGCATGGAATTACCAAGGAGGGAAAAATAAATCAAACGAAGGAAACTAATCTCACAAATTTATTTCACAAAAAAAAAATAAAATCCAAAGTATAAATGGGTCACTCTATTTCTTAAACTTCTATTTACAATAGATTATTCATATTTAAATTTTTACATCTAACTGGAAATAAAGATGAACTAAAATACATATTAGTTTGTGCTCCACGAAGCCTGCACACATACTCCCTAAGGTCTATATAGTCTAAAACTTAATTTCCTGTAAAATATTAACAAATAAAGGTTTGTGTTAAAACTACTTTGTGGGAAAATATTTCAAAGTTACAATAATTTGCATTTTAAAATATTTTATAAAAGAACGGTAAATAGTAAATAATTGTGCACGGTAAAACAAAACAATAAAGAAAACAGACTCATTTTCTTTCATTTCTTCTTTTAACACTTTTCATTATTGGGAGACGTCATCTAAATGTATACCTTCTATAATCATTTTCATCAATATTTTCTTTTCTATTTTAATTTTCGTGCTCAACTATATTTCATTTCCCTTTCAATACCATTCTGGAGTAACTCTCATATACAGACATATATCACATTTTAATTCTTTTTATTGCATATAACATTTAAAATAAAATCAAGAACTTTTACATTTTTAAAAATAAATGTTGAAAAGAGTGGAACATTTGTTATTGCTTTCAAACATAATTATATTTTTTTTTTGGAGTTATACTAGGAAATAATTTATTCTTGTGAGAAATTTTGAAGAATGAATTATTTCCTTGTATTAATGAGTTGTTTTATTTTCTATTTTATATTTATTTCTTTAGATTAGGAGCTAATTTCTTTTCTATTTTAGGTTTTCCTTTTTTATGTTATTTTCTCTATCTTCAAATAATTAATATGGTTTGATTATTTGAGATATTTTGTGATATATCTTTCATTTTCATGTTACTTATTTTTATTATTTTTTCTATTATAGGATTCTCTTAAGGGTTATTTATACTCTCGTTCATATCTAGGAAATAATTCTGTATTTCACATTATTCTAAATTTCAACATGGTATCAGAGCCTAATTTTGTACTCTAGTCATCGGTCTTCGTTTGAGCATTATCAGACTCTCTTTCTACCGTCCTCTGTGCGGTAAGGGAGGAGGACTCATCTTGGTATTTCAAACAACGATTTTTTCTTTCTATCCCTGTAAGCTTTGTTTGTTGGTCGGCCCTTCCTGAACTGGGAGCTTCGACTCTGCCGGCCTCCAGAAAATCTATAGCTATCTGTTCCCTTAGCTGCCATCATTTTTCACTCTAAATGTTGTTAGTTCACCTTTATCAGTTTTCTAAAGGTTTTTATCTCTGATTCTTCTGGCACGTAGTTTTAGCCGCTAGACCTCTTTCCACTAAAGTGTTGATCCCGGAATTCCATTCTTGGACATTCATGTCGCGAGACTGGAGCGCATCTACAATGAAAACATGCTTGAGATCCTCATCGAGGATATATTTCTTGGGCAACTAATTGTGGATTACTGTTGCCCTCTCACCAGCGGCCTTTCCCGGGAAGATTTCAGCCGGACCTGTGTCTTCCGGCTCACTCTCAATGGCGACCCTTCTCTGATGAGTTGTGTACCGATGGCTTCTCTGCTGTCCTTCTCAGCAGCAAGACTTTCTCGTTGTTCTTCTCTGGAGGACCTTTCCGTTGTTCTTACGCGAAGGACTTTCCCACAAGAAACAAAGTAGTCTTTTTCTGCTGTTCTTCTCTGTCGCAGGAAACAAAACAGTTTTTTCCCCTTAAATCCAGCACTGCTTCTTGTCATTTCCTATTGTTCTTCAACAAAAATCCAGCGTTGGGTCTTGCAGCTGGAACCATTTCCGACCCTTTCTCCTGCAGCATTTTTTCTTCTTTGCGTAAGCGTCAGGGAGAGCTGCATTTCTAGCCACCATTTCTTCTACTGTTTTCTCTGTCAGCAAATTTTGCTAGGTGTGATTTTTTCTCTCTTGTAAAATTCCCAATTGGATCGCCACCACCGATCGGAAAACGGGTCTTTCTCTATCCAGTGGCACTCCCAACCGAAGAAGAGATGTTCATCATTGGTGAGGCGAGACTGGATGTATCTTTGAATTGAATCCCGATAGCCAACCTACATTTCCTTATTCATCGGTTTCATCTCTGCTGCCGAAACCCCCATCTATCTTCTCTCTAGGCTGAAACACATGACAAATAAAACTCAAAATTCAGCTTATAGGCACTGCAGAAACTGCAGTCAAAAGACAATCAGAGTTGTCTACTTTCGTCCAAACGCCTCTGCAGCATTACATGTAGGAGTTTTTAGTCTACCTACAGACACTGCAGGAACTGCAGTCAAAGATAATCAAATTTGTCTGCTTGCAAATTTCTTGCAGCAGTACTAGTAAGTGTTTTTCTTCTACCTACAGACACTGCAGGAACTGCAACCACTACTGTCTACTTACCTGCAAACTCCCATGCAACATTATCTGTGGGAACCTTCCGCCTACCTACCGACACTTCAGTAACTGCATCCAAAAACAACCACAGTACAGGATGAAGACTTCAAGTTCTACTTTACAGGATCTTTTTCGTCCATCGTTTGATGTTTTCAAATTGAATTTGAAAACACAAATTCAATTTGACCATGTTTCAACTTTTGTATTACACATGTTTCATTTGACCATGTTTCAACTTTTGATTTTCAACCATGTTTCAACTTGAATTTGAAAACACAAATTCAATTTGACCATGTTTCAACTTTTGTATTACACATGTTTCATTTGACCATGTTTCATTTTTACAATAATTCAATTTGACCATGTTTCAACTTTTGATTTTCAACCATGTTTCAACTTGAGGGTGAGTGTTAGGAGTTATACTAGGAAGTAATTTATTCATGTGAGAAATCATGAAGAGTAAATTATTTTCTTGTATTAATGAGTTATTTTATTTCCTATTTTATATTTATTTTCTTAGATTAGTAGCTATCTTTTTTCTATTTTAGGTTTTCCTATTTTATGTTATTTCTTTTATCTCCAAATAATTAATATGGTTTGATTATTGTAGATATTTTTTGATATATCTTTCTTTTTCATGTTAGTGATTTTTATTATTTTTTATATTATTAGATTCTTGTAAGGGTTATTTATACCCACATTCATTTTAATGAAATAATTTTGTATTACACATTATTTTAAATTTCAACAGAATTATTGTAAAAAAAAATATTTATCAACCTCTACAATGCCGTGTTCTATCATTTCCTCAATTAGTCTTAGCTTTTGAGTGCACCTATAGGAATAATTTAAATGAAATTATTGTCAGTTCAGGCTAATTGTATTTTCTATTAATTCTAGATTCTCTATTATTATTTTCATAATTAATTTATTTAATTAACTATTTATTTACGACTATAAATTTACATATTTATATATATACATAAATCCTAATAATTTTTTATTCCAATGCTTCTAAAATTTTCTTTTGGCTTACTTCAATTAAATAGTGACATAATTCTACATAATTTTTAAATTTTTCATTCTTTATTTCATTCTAACATTCATTAAGAAAATGAACAACTTAATAATGAAATCGAACTTTATACCTGAAATTCTCCCCCTTTCTTGATTTCAACCTGCTCGCCAATTACTCTAAATAAATGTGAACACAATTGAATTATGTTTTTTATTTTATGAGAATTTCAAAGATTTGCAATCAATAATGTAAAGACATTAAATATTTTATGGTAAACACTTCTTAGTCTTTCTCTAATGACATAAATTGAGCATTAAGGGTTCAATCGGTCCTTTCATCCGCTTAGGAGGGTTTTGCTACTGTCCATTGATTGCACGTATCCTCCATCCTCTCGGTTTGCTCGGTTAGGACACAGGAACTGCGATTAGCTCTCACGAACAACGGAGCTTGATCCCTCCTCTCCTTCCAATTTGATTAGAGGAAGACGAAATCCTCCTTTGTACAAGACTAGAACACATAAGGAAGGCTTTAGCTTCAATTGCGGCTTACAGAGCTCGTAAAATGTCGGCCGAGCGCTTCCAATCTTGGGAAAACCTTCCCCACGCTCCTTTCTCGCTCAAGGTTCACGCAACCTTTCTTCTCTTCTCCATCTTCTTATGTTACTTCTTCCTCTTCTTACCTTTCTTCTTTTTCTTTTCTCTTTTTCTTTCTCACGGCTCTCGCGATGAGGGAAACAACACGTATTTCAGAAGTTTTGTAACAATGAATTCATTTCATTTTCATTTTTTTAAAAATTAAATTAATTATAATTTAATTAACAGGTTGTTACAGAGGGTATAACTTTTGGAATCCTTTTTATGACGAATGGATGGATAATTATAATAATAAATGTAAGAATGCCAACAACTAACACTATCAACATTAGAATGGTGTGGCTTTTGAATTCTAGTATATGAATAGGATTGTATGGCTATTTGAAAAGAACTAGATCAATACCTACAATCACAATCTTTTTGAGTGTGAATGTGAGATTGATAAGCATAATGCTTATAATAGGCTAGGGTTCTTTATTCTGTGATAATGTGATGCGATTGAAACATGGTTGCCATCATTTGCGGGAAATTAGTTGTAAGTAAAAATGAAGCATGCTGAGTGGAAATGTGCTTTAAACATGGATGCCATGACTGTATCATCAGTGCAGTGTCTATGGAGAGGTGTTTTTCTGCAAGGAAGTAAATATACAGGGACATAGCATTCCATATTTTATTTCAATCCTTTGTATTTTCAAATAACCACCACCATTGTACTGCTAAAACCAAATAGAAGTGATTACTTTCTCCCCTTATCTTCCACCCACTTTTCCCGTTTTCCAATGTTATTTAATTGGTAGTTTTCTTTTATTCGGTCTTCTTTATAAACAATTACACATCACAGTGGATTGTGGAGGCCATGCTTCCCATGCTGTTATTTATCCTCTTAGAAGCAGCCAAGAATCTTTGCAGCTTTCTTGAAGTGTATGTAGCTATGGTCAGATGATGAAATGCTTTCTATTAATTATCTTTAAATTTTTATGATATTGCCAAACTGTTTTGTTGGCATCTCTTCTATTTACCCTGCTTCTTAATGTCTGAATGCAAAAGAAATCCATTATGGTCATAACTTGTATCTCATGGTTGTGGCAGGCAAGGAGGACCTTACTGATGAGACATGAGGCAGAGACGAAGTCAAATGCCTACTTGCTTGGATTGCTAGCACATTTGCAGGCTTCATCTGTTCCTAGGAAGGTAAAATGAGCTTAGGTCATTCTACTACTCATTGATTCTTGCTGGATTTAGCAGTTGTTAGTTTTCACTTCTTCTTGTAGTAGGTTGTTAATCTTTACATCCTGGGGAAAACTTAGGATCAAACTTTTAATCAAAATATCCAGATCTTTAGTTGATATGTAATGATAACCTGCTAGACACTATTTCTAAGTGGCTATGAGATTTATTTGTGGGAAACACATATTGAATACTAGTCAACCTACTGATAATTTTTTATACTACAATAGTAACATAAAAAATTGTTCTTAAAATCCTGTTAGACTGATTTATTGTTGACCTCGCATTGGTTATGTTGAAAATTCTCTTGTTTTATGTTTGCACATACAAACATGTAAAATTTTTAATTGGCCTATGAAATTGTCTGTTAATTTTCTTCTTTTGGTTTTGAACTCAATTAACTATAATGATGTTGTATCTTATGATTCATGTGTCTATTTGGACATCAATCTCATGGGTTAAATTTCTAGGGCTTTTTAGAATACAGAATATCTTCCTGTTTTCCTGTCTTTTTGACATTAAGGTTTACTTATCTAATTTTTTGTCTATACGGGGAAGCATTTATTTATTTATTTATTTATTTATTTTGCTGAAATACATTTTTTTTATTTTGGAATTTAGGATCTTTCATGCATCAAAGACTTAACATTATTATATGAAG
>JXCR01082615.1:2282-34255 GCA_002079205.1 Phalaenopsis hybrid cultivar
GTAATATATACTATTTAAGTTTAAGATAATTGAAGATATTATTAAGGTTAACCTTATTTTGGTTCATCCAAAATTGAATCAAATTGACTAGATTAAAGTTTTGTTTGGTTTAATTATGTTTGAAACATTATTTTATTGGTTCAATTTTTTTATTTTTGCTACCAAAACTTGTTGTTTTATTTAATTTGTAAATCAAACCATCAATGCTAACCAAATGAATACCCCTATACTTCATAAATGAACTCTTATTTTTTTTCATGAGAGAGTAAAGACCCAAATTGTATTGTCCTTGAAGGATGCTTCTCTAACTATGAAATAGTGCTCAATTTCTCAATAAATGGGGCCTCATGGAGAGTGCCTTCTTCACGAAGGTCAAAGTTACTAGTACTAAAAGTATGATGAATTTCATTGGGCTTTGTTTATGGTAGCATAATCGCGCCACCTTTTTGTTTTCTTGCGTTACAATATTTCAAATATGTGTTAGGAATTTAACTTTTAGGTAGGAGCAATAGCACCAAACATTAAATTGAGGGCCTCATGAAGATGACTTTTTAAGTCATGCACAAACTAGGAAAGCGGAAATGGTATAAAACATTGACAATTTCTAATTCTAAATCAAGATGGCACGAGCCACCAATTTTGGTTTTAATAATGATTGGGCTTGACGTAGAGTTTATCAATCAGGAAGGACGAAAATCAGATAGCTAAATTCGGAGTTTTCTATAATTAGGAGTTTATTTAAATTATTTTCAATATCTTTATTTTGATTTATTTCTCTTTTAGCTGAATATTTAGATGAAGAATATGTATTATTAAGTTACATAAAATAGATTATGTATTTTATTTTGTACCTAAAATGAATTGTAAGATTATTATTTAATGGAATGAAAACAAAGGGCAAAGGTATCAAGCTTATTCAGATTTCAGCGTATTTTCCTCAAAACTTGGACATGCTATCAGAGTTGATTACTGTCTGTCATGTGTGTGGACTCTCCATGGTCTAGTGGGACCCTCGGTGGAGCTGATCCGTGATAAGGGCGTCACATGATTGGGTGAAGGAGAATGTCACGGACAAAAAGTCCCACATCGACTAGGTGTTCGGCCGAAAAACAGTATTTAAATCCTGGACGGCCCTTCTTTCTTAAGAGCTCTTTTGGAAGATGATAAGTGGTATTAGAGCCAAATTTTTTCCCTAAACACCGATAACTGTTTGAGGACCGCAAGACTCCCTTACCGCCGACCTTCTTGCGGGACAGGAAGGGAGGAACTATTTATTTGCCTTGATTCTCGTTTGTTTGCTCGGTCGATGCCCAACACCCGCCTCCGTTAATCTTTTTCCAACCCGAGAACTCCATAACAGCCTTGCTTCTTCTCAGACGAAAACCCCATTCCTGCCAGCTATTTCCATGGTCCTTGCCTGCTCACTGGGAGTACTTGTTCGTGTCCTCCTTTGAGTTCCGCGACATCTTCGTCTGCCTTCTTCTGCTTAGTTTGCGACATCCTCGATCCACAGTGGAGTCGAAGGAAACCTGCTGCTTCTCTGCCCTTGCCGTGATCTTCTCGTCGCCTCTGCCCTAGCAACGGTCTTCTCGCCGCCTCTGCCCCAGCGTGATCTTCCCAGATCACCGACAATTCTCTCTACCGCAATTAAAATTTGCCTCCTGAGTCGCGCAATCCATCGCTGCAGCACTTCCCTAATGACTACTCAGCTTGCCGCGCCACTTCGCCACTTCGCCACTTCGCCGCTTCGCCACTTTGTCACTTCGTCGCGTCGTCTCTGCCCTAGCTATGACTCTCCTCGTCAACCTGCAATCTCCTCGTCAAGGGACATAGCCGCAATCTCCTCGTCCCTTCAACACTTCTTGTCAACCTACGATCTCCTCGTCAAGGGACATAGCTGTGATCTCCTCTCCTCCTTGCGCCTCTGCCCTAGTTGCGACTCTCCTCATCAACCGTCGTCTTTTCCCTAGCTGCGGCTCTCCTCCCTCGCACCGACCTTAAAGCTCTGGTCCTCTCTTACCTGAAATCATCGAGGAAGGTACCGAATATGTTTGAGCAGCCGCTGATATTCACAAGAGGCGGACTCATCTTATGGAATTGCAAGGAGCTCAACGACGCCATCAGGGGATCTCCAATCATGCTTTCCTTTTAAGCTTTTGCCACCTCTAGTTGTGGCGTTGGTTTGGTATCTTCTTCTTCTTGTTCTCTACTCTTCCATTGAAGCACAAGGTGGAAAAGAAGAAGTATGTCTTGAAGAATATCAGACTTGATCGATAGACAGATAGATGTCGCAGGTCTGTTCGTCAAGAGATGGAACTTATTTTGAAGTATAAAATCCATTCATTGTGGAATTCAATGTTTCTTGGGTTGAAAAGGGCTGTTATGTTTATATTATTATTCGTCTGATTCAGATCTTCTTCGCTAAACATCGCTGCTTTTGTGGTATCTTCGACTGCTTCTTATGCTTCGCTTTCGTCCACTTAAGCTTCTGCCTTGACACTCCTTAGATCGATGGCTTTGACTTCGACAAACCAAACATTTTAGGTTTTGGCATTCACGGCTTCGACATCTTGGCTTCAACACTTTTGGCGTGAAAATCAGGGAACAGATCGTCCTTGTCGTCATAGGAAAAATCAATTGCATTTGGATCATGACGCAGATCCTGCTTGTAGGCTATGATCGATAACATCTGGATTTTATAATTAGATCCTATTTGTGGGCTTTAATCGGTAGCAATTGGATCAGGACACAAATCCTATTTGTAGGTTAAGATTGATAGCATCTGGATCGTGTAATTGGATCCTATTTGTGGGCTATGATTGGTAGCATTTGGATCAGGACACGGATCCTACTTGTAGGCTATAATCGATAGCATCTGAATCATGTAACTAGATCCTATTTGTGGGTTATGATTGGTAGCATTTGGATCGTGTAACTGGAAGCGGATCCTTCTTGTGGCTATGATTCGAATTTCTGGAAGCGGATAAATGATTTCTTGTTTTTCTTTGCTCAAATCATGTTATGGTTCAGGAGTTATCTTTGATGCTTCGACATTCTCGGCTTTGGCACCTTCGGCTTCGGCACTCACGGCTTGAGAATTTTTTATCTTGACAGTGTTATTAGTTTCTTGTTGGCAAATTGATGCTCCTAATCAGTCAGCATCAATTTTAGACAGCTAAATTAGGAATTTTCTATAATTAGGAGTTTTCTTTTTAAATTATTTCCAATATCTTTATTCTGATTTTTTTCTTTTTTAGCTGAATATTTAGATTAGAAATATGTATTATTAAGTTACCTAAAATAGATTATGCATTTTATTTTGTACGTAAAATAAATTGTAAGAATATTATTTAATAGAATGAAAGCAAAGGGCAAAGATATTGAGCCTATTCAGATTTCAGCGTATTTTCCTCAAAACTTTGTTAGAGTCGGGACTTTTGAGTTAGAATTATTGAATGTTATGGAGCAATTGAGATGGGATTTTTTCCAGCTTCACTCCTTAATGATGGTGATCAAATCCTAGTTTGATAGCAGTGATCCTCCATCAATATTCTCAATTTCATTGGCCATTTGGTGTTTGCTCTGTTATTATTTTTTGGCTACTTCCCTCAATGCTAGTTTGGTGTCAAAACAAATTGATCTTGGACGAAGCAATTAGGGTAGCTCTGGCTAACCAAATTCTTATATTTTGGCTTCTGTTTGCATATTTTTGGGTTTTGATTACAGTGGTTATGGCTTCTTGTAGTCTCGTCATTCGAACAAAATTTTAATATGGGATNTCTCATTTTTAAGAATAAATGGGATGCACAAGAATGCAAATTATAAAGGAATTAAGTTGATGTGTTATGCTGTAAAATTATGGGGGAGAGTAATTAAACATAGGTTAAGACGTGATACAAAATTTTCTTATAATCAGTTTGGATTTATGCGAAACAACTCTACTATAGAAGTCATACATATATTGAGAGATTTGATGGAGAAGTACATAGAGAATAAAGAGGATCTACATATGATTTTTATTGATTTAGAAAAAGCTTACGATAAGGATCCAAGAGAAGTCCTTTGGAGAGTTCTAGAGAAAAAATGTGTTGATAGACTTATATTCTAGTCATTAAAGATTTGTATGCTAGAGATGTTACTTGTGTTCGAAAAGACAGAGGATTGACAAAGTGTTTTCCTATTTCAGTTGGATTACATCAGGAATCGGCTTTAAACCCATATATTTTTGCTTTAGTTATGGATGCTCTTACTGGACATCTACAGGAGGATGTACCTTGGTGTATGTTTTTGTTGATGATATCGTTGTTGTGGATAAGACTAGAGAAAAAGTTCATGAAAAACTTGAATTATGAAGGTCTACTTTGAAGTCTAAAGGCCTTCGTTTGAGTAGAACTAAAACTAAATACATGAAATGTAAGTTTAGTAGTAGTAGCTCTAGTGGCAGAGTTGTAACTATGGGTGATCAAATCATTAAAATGTGTGAACGTTATAAATATCTCGGGTTTATTGTTCAAATTGATAGTGATATAGATGGGAATGCTATTAGTAGAATTCAAGTTGATTGGTTGAAGTGGAGAAGTGCATCGAGCCTATTGTGTGATAAAAAAGTGTCGCTTAGACTGAAAGGAAAATTTTATAAGAGGGTGGTGCTACCTGCAATGCTCTAAGATGCAGAATGCTGGCCTTTAAAAGAAAAGAATAAAACAAAGTTAAGTGTTAGGATGAGTGGTTTGACACTTAGAGACAATGTAAAATGAATATATCTGTGATAGGGTTGGTGTAGCTCCAGTGGCGGACAAGATTAGAAAGTCATCTTAGATGGTTTGGTCATATTAAACGTCGACTATCTCATGATCTGAGTAGGAGAGTAGATGTTTTAGATTTGACTGATGTTAAGAAAGGCAGAGGTAAACCTAAAACAACTTGAGTAAATTGTATAAAAATGATCTTAATGTATTAGAATCACAATGAAAATATTACACAATAGGATGCAATGGAGAAAAATGATTGATGTTGTAGTGGGGTAAAGGCGAGTTGTTCTTTTTGTTGTGTTGAATTTTGGTCATTTTTTGTATTTGTTTGTAAAAGCGAACAATCCAACTTTAAATATTAAATCAATAAAGCTCTTAAATGATGAATATACAAGTAACAAAAAATTCAACATGAATATTATTTACTTAACATGCCAAAATTATAAATTTAAAGGAAGTTTACTTTATGTTTTTTGTAATATATACTATTTAAGTTTAAGATAATTGAAGATATTATTAAGGTTAACCTTATTTTGGTTCATCCAAAATTGAATCAAATTGACTAGATTAAAGTTTTGTTTGGTTTAATTATGTTTGAAACATTATTTTATTGGTTCAATTTTTTTATTTTTGCTACCAAAACTTGTTGTTTTATTTAATTTGTAAATCAAACCATCAATGCTAACCAAATGAATACCCCTATACTTCATAAATGAACTCTTATTTTTTTTCATGAGAGAGTAAAGACCCAAATTGTATTGTCCTTGAAGGATGCTTCTCTAACTATGAAATAGTGCTCAATTTCTCAATAAATGGGGCCTCATGGAGAGTGCCTTCTTCACGAAGGTCAAAGTTACTAGTACTAAAAGTATGATGAATTTCATTGGGCTTTGTTTATGGTAGCATAATCGCGCCACCTTTTTGTTTTCTTGCGTTACAATATTCCAAATATGTGTTAGGAATTTTACTTTTAGGTAGGAGCAATAGCACCAAACATTAAATTGAGGGCCTCATAAAGATGACTTTCTAAGTCATGCACAAACTAAGAAAGCGAAAATGGTATAAAACATTGACAATTTCTAATTCTAAATCAAGATGACACGAGCCACCAATTTTAGTTTTAATAATGAGTGGGCTTGACGTAGAGTTTATCAATCAGGAAGGACGAAAATCATATAGCTAAATTCGGAGTTTTCTATAATTAGGAGCTTACTTATTTAAATTATTTTCAATATCTTTATTTTGATTTATTTCTCTTTTAGCTGAATATTTAGATGAAGAATATGTATTATTAAGTTACATAAAATAGATTATGTATTTTATTTTGTACCTAAAATGAATTGTAAGATTATTATTTAATGGAATGAAAACAAAGGGCAAAGGTATCAAGCTTATTCAGATTTCAGCGTATTTTCCTCAAAACTTGGACATGCTATCAGAGTTGATTACCGTCTGCCATGTGTGTGGACTCTCCATGGTCTAGTGGGACCCTCGGTGGAGCTGATCCGTGATGAGGGCGTCACATGATTGGGTGAAGGAGAATGTCACGGACAAAAAGTCTTACATCGACTAGGTATTCGGTCGAAAAACAGTATTTAAATCCTGGGCGACCCTTCTTTCTTAAGAGCTCTTTTATAAGATGATAAGTAGTATCAGAGCCAAATTTTTGCCCTAAACACCGATAACTGTTTGAGGACCGCAAGACTCCCTTACCGCCGGCCTTCTTGCGGGACAGTAAGGGAGGAACTATTTATTTGCCTTGATTCTCGTTTGTTCGCTCGGTCGCTGCCCAACACCCGCCTTCGTTAATCTTTTTCCAACCCGAGAACTCCATAACAGCCTTGCTTCTTCTCAGACGAAAACCCCATTCCTGCCAGCTATTTCCATGGTCCTTGCTTGCTCACTGGGAGTACGTGTTCGTGTCCTCCTTTGAGTTCCGCGGCATCTTCGTCTGCCTTCTTCTGCTTAGTTTGCGACATCTTCGATCCACAGTGGAGTCGAAGGAAACCTGCTGCTTCTCTGCCCTAGCCGTGATCTTCTCGTCGCCTCTGCCCTAGCCACGGTCTTCTCGCCGCCTCTGCCCTAGCGTGATCTTCCCAGATCACCTACGATTCTCTCTACCGCAATTAAAATTTGCCTCCTGAGTCGCGCAATCCATCGCTGCAGCACTTCCCTAGTGACGACTCAGCTTGCTGCGCCACTTCGCCACTTCGCCGCTTTGCCACTTCGCCACTTCGTCGCGTCGTCTCTGCCCTAGCTATGACTCTCCTCGTCAACCTGCAATCTCCTCGTCAAGGGACATAGCCGCAATCTCCTCTCGTCCCTTCAGCACTTCTTGTCAACCTACGATCTCCTCGTTAAGGGACATAGCTGTGATCTCCTCTCCTCCTTGCGCCTCTGCCCTAGTTGCGACTCTCCTCATCAACCGTCGTCTTTTCCCTAGCTGCGGCTCTCCTCCCTCGCGCTGACCTTAAAGCTCTGGTCCTCTCCTACCTGAAATCATCGAGGAAGGTATCGAATATGTTTGAGCAGCTGCTGATATTCACAAGAGGCGGACTCATCTTATGGAATTGCAAGGAGCTCAGCAACGCCATCAGGGGATCTCCAATGATGCTTTCCTTTTAAGCTTTTTGCCACCTCTAGTTGTGTCGCTGGTTTGGTATCTTCTTCTTCTTGTTCTCTACTCTTCCCTTGAAGCACAAGGTGGAAAAGAAGAAGTATGTCTTGAAGAATATCAGACTTGATCGATAGACAGATAGATGTCGCAGGTCTGTTCGCCAAGAGTTGGAACTTATTTTGAAGTATAAAATCCATTCATTGTGGAATTCAATGTTGCTTGGGTTGAAAAGTGCTGTAATGTTTATATTTTTATTCGTCTGATTCAGATCTTCTTCGCAAAACATCGCTGCTTTTGTGGCATCTTCGACTGCTTCTTACGCTTCGCTTTCGTCCACTTAAGCTTCTGCTTTGACCTCCTTAGATCGATGGCTTTGACTTCGACAAACCAAAGATTTTAGGTTTCGGCATTCACGGCTTCGACATCTTGGCTTCAATACTTTTGGCGTGAAAATCAGGGAACAGATCGTCCTTGTCGTCATAGGAAGAATCAATAGCAATTGGATCATGACACAAATCCTGCTTGTAGGCTATGATCGATAATATTTGGATTTTATAATTAGATCCTATTTATGGGCTATGGTCGGTAGCAATTGGATCAGGACACGAATCCTATTTGTAGGTTATGATTGATAGCATCTGGATCGTGTAATTGGATCCTATTTGTGGGCTATGATTGGTTGCATTTGGATCAGGACACGGATCCTACTTGTAGACTATAGTCGATAGCATCTGAATCATGTAACTAGATCCTATTTGTGGGTTATGATTGGTAGCATTTGGATCGTGTAACTGGAAGCGGATCCTTCTTGTGGCTATGATTCGAATTTCTGGACGACAATGATAAATGATTTCTTGTTTTTCTTTGCTCAAATCATGTTATGGTTCAGGAGTTATCTCCGAGGCTTCGACATTCTCGGCTTTGACACCTTTGGCTTCGGCACTCGCGGCTTGAGAATTTTTGATCTTGACAGTGTTATTAGTTTCTTGTTGGCAAATTGATGCTTCCTAATCAGTCAGCATCAATTTTAGACAGCTAAATTAGGAATTTTCTATAATTAGGAGCTTTCTTTTTTAAATTATTTCCAATATCTTTATTCTGATTTTTTTCTTTTTTAGCTGAATATTTAGATTAGGAATATGTATTATTAAGTTACTTAAAATAGATTATGCACTTTATTTTGTATGTAAAATAAATTGTAAGAATATTATTTAATATAATGAAAGCAAAGGACAAAGGTATTGAGCTTATTCAGATTTCAGCGTATTTTCCTCAAAACTTTGTTAGAGTCAGGACTTTTGAGTTAGAATTATTGAATGTTATGGAGCAATTGAGATGGGATTTTTTCCAGCTTCACTCCTTAATGATGGTGATCAAATCCTAGTTTGATAGCAGTGATCCTCCATCAATATTCTCAATTTCATTGGCCATTTGGTGTTTGCTCTGTTATTATTTTTTGGCTACTTACCTCAATGCTAGTTTGGTGTCAAAACAAATTGATCTTGGACGAAGCAATTAGGGTAACTCTGGCTAACCCAAATTCTTAATTTTTGGCTTCTGTTTGCATATTTTTTGGGTTTTGATTACAGTGGTTATGGCTTCTTGTAGTCTCGTCATTCGAACAAAATTTTAATATGGGATATGTTTAATGGGTACTTCTATTTGGGCTTTTATTGTAAGGCAACTAAGAAGGGAGATCTTGATTTCTCGATTGCTTATGTTTTCTTTATTGAGATTATTGGATGTCCCCTCCTAAGCATTCCTCTGCATTCTTGAAGTTTTTTTAATTGCTTTTAATGGGCATTAATGACCTCATTTGCTATGAGATGGGCTTTAACATAGTGGGCAAGCTCAGTATAAGAGTGAACAATGACCCATATTAATGATGAGTTAAAAGAACTAGCGTGAAGACCTTTAAAGAAAACCCATTCAAGCAGTGTCTTTTTGATTTTGGCGGGCCTCTGTGAAAAAATTTTGAATGTATTTTTTTTGTGTCTTTCATTATGCCAAATTCTAGAGAAGTAGGAGAAATTATTGATAATACTTTGGTTTGTGATGAACTCCACTACAAAAAGCTTAGAGTTTAGTGAAGTTGATCATCTCACCTGAGAGGGAGTGGAACCAGGCATGGGCTTGTTCCTTAGACTGGTAAGAGTAGACTAAGCAGATGAGTGCATTGGAGGATGTGTATGATTGTCTTGTAATGGTTGATGTGTTCTTAGGATTCAGATAGAAGCCAAAGCTCTTGTCAAATGGGGTGTTGAAGGATAGCATCAATCAGAGGCAAAGACATCTGAAATTCACTTTGAGAAGGAACTTGACTTTAGTCCTCCAATGAAATTCTTCCCTAAACAAATGGTAGAGGTCATCTCAAATGGCGTCATGAGAGGTATTTGTGAGGTGATGGGTGAAGTTTACATCAGTTACAGGAGGATTGAATGATGGGTGGAACTTGGTTTTGCAAGAGGGCATCACTTGAGTGTCTTTGACATACCAACCCCTATGTGCAGTTGATCTCGGAGGGGGTAAATTCTCATTATATTGTGATGATGTGGATGGTGAGTTTCTTCCCAACGATTTAAGGATCTCAGTTTAACACTCCACCCACTATTGTGTTCTTCAAGGAACAAGCCTGAAGTACTATTGTCGGTAGGATTTCATCTATCACAATTGAAAGGAGAAGAGATCTTGCATATCTAGTTGAAGACTATTTCTTGGGGTGATGAGAATTGGTGCGGGAGGCTCCATTGTTGAGGGTGTTGCTCTTATTTGTCACTAGAAGTATTATCAATAATTAGTTAGATATAAAATGTGCGAGGCTTTTCATACATGGCCACAAATTGTTGCTGCTTTAATAATTGCTTTCATATGGGAGAGTTTCTTGTGTTATAGTTAGAGCCCACAAGCGATAATATCTTTTACAGGATAAAACTTGAAAAGGAAAAAATAAGAGGACTTAGTCTGTTGAAGCAATTCTATTATGTATGTTGAAGTTACAAAGATCCATTCTTCTCTACAATTACAGAATGCAAGATTACAATGTTTGAAGTATAAAGAATTTCTCCTTCAATTGTGGTGGAGAGTACTAGAAGGTATTTGAGCTCTTGCATTGACAATAAATGTTGATATAGATTAATGTTGCTAAAGAGCTGTGACAACTGCATAGTTTAGTTGACGAATGATAGCGAATGTTAGGGTTGGATGCCAACATGGCAAGTTGAGTGTGTTGGGATGTAAATTTAGGATATGATTGATTCACAATAAAAAACACGTGGAAAAACACACTAATTCGATAGTTCAGAACAATAAATTGAACAGAAGTGCACGACATAGAAATTCAAAAAGAAGCACAAATAGATTTAACATGAAAAAAAACTTGAGAACGGGAAAAAACACAAAGTCACACCAAACCAAAATTCATTATGAAAGGAGAATAGTACAAAATTACATCACTCAGATTCACTCTCTACACCACTGGAACTTAGAGCAATTCACAGTCCTCTCTTGATCTGATAAAAGAAAGCACTCATTGAAATTCACTTTCTCGACACAGGCACTACTTCGCACCGGTTATGCACCGTCGAGAATACATTGTGAGAGTATATTATCCTTGACGTGCTAAAACTTACTAGGACGTAAGTTGGCTGTATAACATAGGTAGACGTGTCAAGTAGTATGCAGTTAAAGAGTATCGCGTATCGATCCCACGAGGAAATAGCTAAGAAATATTATGATGGACGAATCTCTAGTTTACTAAACTTTTAAACTTAGTTTAGCGTGATCACAAACAAGATGATTTTTTAAAATCTCACTTAAAAGCTAATACAAAAGATAACGTGTTAAAAAAAACGAAAAACAGTGACAGATAAATCTTACTGTTCTTTATGGTATGTGAGGCTCGCACCCCTGTTATTTAAGTAATGTGGTGATTCGTGATTTTCCTAGACTTTTCCCAACATGATTGTTGTCAACAGGGACAGAAAGTCCTTATGTCTATGCCTAGGTCAACAAAATGCTAGAATCCATGTTGAGACTCTCTCAATCCCCAGGCCAAAAAACCTTTTTATAATGACAAAAACAGATTTGTATAATTGGGTTTACATTAAGGATTTAAAATAGGCATCTAAACCTTCCAAATCCATCATTAGGGACAAAATAGGCAAAAAATCGCGCAAATCCAAGTTTTGGACGTCCACGACGTGGTCACGCCATACCCAGTGTGGTCACGCCAGCTCCCGGTGTGGTCACGCCAGCTCCCGGTGTGGTCACATCCAAACAGTGGTTTGTTTGACACTTCATATACTCACCGTCTTGCATGAAGCTGTCAATCCTCCTGTATTGCTGCTTGGGGCCTATTTTAAGTCTTAGAGTTAACCTGTAGATCAAGTCTTCTTTCCCTAAATCCTTATACCCATTCAATTGCATCATACATAGTTTCGTTTTTAGATTTGCGTAAGAAGATTGTCTTTACATCCATCTGCTCTAGATATAAATTTTGTTCTATTACTAAGCTCAACATAATACTGACATTTGTCATATTTACTACATGATAGAATTTTAGTGTAGTTCACACATTTCTGTTGTTGAATCATTACACAACAGTCTTGACTTGTAACGTCTGCTATTTTTTGATTCACTTTTCAGCCTGTAAGCCTTGTTTTAGCATAATGCTTTTTTTTCATCTAATAGTTCTTCCAAATCCCAAGTTTAATTTAACCTCGGTGACTACATCTATCATCCATGACAATATCTCACTCTCTTAAATCTTCAATTTGAGTGACCTCTTCATACCCCTTTGATTCAATACTATCTGTTAACAACAAATAACGCAGAGAAGGAGAATACTTTTGTATGGGTCTCGTGATTCTGTTTGACCTCCGAACTTCAGTAGTAGGTGACTGAGGAACTTCCCGTGCTTTATCATATTGAACACTTCTTTCTCCATCTTCATGATTATCAATGTCTTTATCTTAACATACTTGGACTCTTTAGAAGTAACATGCATGCAATCCTGAGTTTTGCTTCAGTCCCATCATCATTTCATTGAAAGCAGCATCCCTACTCCTGATGTGTTTTTTATTATGATAATCCCATAATTTGTACCCAAATTCATCGGAGTCATACCTAATGAAAGTAAAATTAATATATTTGAATCAAGTTTACTTTTGGACCCCGTATCAACTTGAACATATGCATAATAACCAAATACATTTAAGTGACAGATTTACCTCTTTGTCATTCCAGATTGCTTCATGTAAGTTTTTCTTCAAAGGTATGACATACCATAATTGATTAGATAAATAATTTTGTTTACTTCTTCTGCCCAAAATTGCTTTGGTAAGTCTGCATGCAATCTCATACTCATATCATGCTCTATGATAGTTTTATTTATGTAATCAAATTCACTATTATGTTGTGGTGTCCTTGGAATAACAAACTCATGCCTGATGCCCTCCAATGCACAGTAACTCTTGAACTTTAATTAAGATACTCACCATCATTATGTGGTCTGTGATGCTTTGGTCTCGAGTCTATCTTATTCTCTACCATGACCTTCCACTTCTTAAACACCTCAAATAAATCATATTTATATTTTAAGAACTAAACTCATATCTTTATGGTGTGATCATCAATGAAAGTGGCAAATTAGTGAGAATCTCTAATGGATTGAACTAGAGTAGGACCCCATATGCCAATATGCACTAACTTTAGCTTCTGTGACCTCACCATTAACCTGTCTTTGGAGAAAGAATTTTTCTTCTGCTTTTCATACATATTATGTTTAGAGAAGTCTAAACCTATAGACTTCAAAACTTGAAGTTTATTCTTAGAAAATAGGGACTTAATATATTTCTCATTCATATGACCAAGTTTGTGGTGCTAAAGACGTTCATCAATCTTGGTTACAACAACATCAATAGATTTTGTGATACCGGAACTAATTAGAAAATAAGCGGAAACAAAAGCAACTTTTATTTGTATGATTACACCACAACACAAATGTTTAGGGAAACTACAACAACAAACCAATCTCCGGCAAGGATCGGATGAAAAGATTGAGAGCGGTGGAGGCATCTACGAAGTGGTAAGGGAAAAGGGGAATGGTGGGAGACTGTCAGATATGTTTGAAGGGTGGTTGGTGGCTGGTTTGGAGTTTTGGATAGTGGGATGATAGGGAAAGCTGCAGGGAAGGGTGTTGGGTGATGGCGAGGTGAGCCGGACAACATGGAGAACTATTGTAGGGGGCCCGACAGGCTACTAGGGGTGGTTGAGAGAGTTGGACAGGAAGGCTAGCAGCAGGTTGAGGGGAATAAGGTGTTGATAGGAGGATTGAAAAGGTTGAACAACAAGGCAGTGGCAGATATACATCGCCACCTCGGAGTAAGATACAACTGTAGTACCACCATCTCCTCGGATATAACCCTAGAATAGAAAGAACAGTTCTGCAATGGAATATGAAAATAGCACAACAAGAAAACTAACCCTGACAAGCAAAACAACACATATATAATAGCTGATAGATAAATTAAGAATGAAAGATTTTCTCCTTTGGGCGGCCACCATAAAGGAAAGGAGGAAGAAGCCATAACAGGGAAATAAGTTAGGAGTGGAAAGGAAAATAGCGAAAGGAGGCGCAAGCTGCAAATCCTGCATGTAGAAGGTTGACCAATCCAGCAGAAGACTGGACTGGATCCTCTCTAGGCCAGTTCGTGACCCGCTTGCATCCTGCTCGCCTGTCGCATCCCGCACGCATCCCAGCTTCACGTCATTCTGTCATTTCATTGATTAGGTAAACAGTGCTTCAATGTTGCCCTGAGGCATCACAATTGTCTTCTAGGTCAACTCCATGAGTCACCTGTGAAAGAAGTCACATACCCTGACTTAGAACATGTCTAACTTCAATGAGCTTCCTGACTGCTCTTTTTAAAAACTTAGTATCAACATTACTCTTTCGTATAATATTGCAGGCTTTGCTATCTCACTCATTATGAGTGTTGTTCTTAAAGACCTATTTGTTGGGACATGCATAAAAAGTGGCAACTGAATCTACTATTCAAGATTCAATATTAACTTGAGATAAAACCAGGGAATCACCTTGGATTTCACTTGTGAAGACATTTATAGAGAGATTGCTGTCTTGGCCTCTATCACTAGTTTTGTAGACCTTATTTAAATGAGATTTCTTTCCATAATTTTAACATTCACCTTTGTCATTTTATTTTTTTAACGTGGACTTTCCTCTTCTGGGCTTAAATTTGTCTATGCCTGTATTTTTGTCCAGATTTTTTTTTTCCGTTCTCAACTTTTAACGTAGAACTTAAACATTTAAGGCTTGTTGCATTTTTGTGAATCTCTTCATTCAACATTAACCTCACGATGTAATCAAAGTTTAACTTCATATTACCTGAAGAGTTGCTTATAGTTCTGGCTAGTCCACCATTGCTATCTGACATTAAAGATAGAATTGACAGTGCCCTGACATCATCATCAAATTTGATGCCCACATAATACAATCGGTTTGTCACAGTGTTGAAATTAGTCAAATGTTCAGTCATTGAACTCCATTTCATCATCTTCATGTTGAATAATCTCTTCATCAGAAAAATTTGTTACGTGGGCGCTAAGCCTAAGGAAAAATTTGTATTTTGTATGCCTAAGGTAAATTTAGTCATTTATTATTATGATTGTTTGGTATAAATAGTCTTGTTATGTTTAGGGTTAAATTTTTGCAAGAGATTGAGTTGTGAGTCTTAGGTTTACGTCTTGGGAGAGACTTTCTATCTTTCGAATTGTAGGAATTAGGAGAGATCACCTACCTCTCGAATTGTAGGTGTTTATCTTATGTATGTATGTGAGTTAATTGGATTATTGAAGAAAATATACTTGTTTACCCTAACTTCTGTAAAATTTCAAGTCGATTTCGATGTCAGATCGTATTGGTATCAGAGCAACAGTTCTGGGAATAAGTGCTCAGAATTGTTATACAGTTGCAATTTAAGCTTTTAGGGAAGGCAACAACGGGCTCGCGGCTCACTGAAGAAGGCAATGAAGGGATTGCGGCTTACATAAGACAATAGATCGTGACGTGGGGAAGAATCACGACATAACTAGGATAGGAACTCACCTCCTTCCGCTCCATACTAGTGCAAAGCAGTTGCGACTATGACTACAAGATCACAGCTCATAGGGACCAGCCACAGCTTTTCTCCCTGCAATCATAGCTTGTGGGGAAGGCGACGAAGGAATCATGTCTTCTTCTGTGAAGATCAACGACATCAACGAAATCACGGTGTATAAAGATCCTCAACTCACGATCTCTCCTGTTTTAGCGCCTTCTACTTGATAGGATCGCGATTAGACATGGTCTGGGAAGGCAACGATTGGGAAGCAGTGAACAGAGACCAAAAACTCCCATTCCTCTCCTCCTCTCGTGCCTTCTACGCGATCCAGTCTTGATCAGAGCTAACTAGGGAATGTATAAGTATGGACTGACTACAAAGACCCAAAACTCCATTTTTCTCTGCCTTACATGTCGTGTACATGTTATATCATGACCAAAGCTATTTGGGAAGGCAGAAACGGGGAGGCAGCTTATTGAGACCCAAAAATTGCAATTTTCTTTTCCTCACATGCGATACAATCGCGATTTGTAGTGCCCCGTGTAACTTGGAAGCATCGACATTTACCATGAGAGCTACGTGGAAGCTGTTGATTAGATTTCATCATTCAGTAGTTTCTCTTGCATGATCTAAAATATTTCTAGTAGAAAAGACGACCAAGAAAATAGAGGCGTGGGAGAAGAAGTCAGAGAAAGAGACGAGTCAAATCAGAACCGGGATGGAAGAATGTTTGCCATAAAGGAGGATAGTTTTCGTCCATAGAAAGGCAAATGGAGGATGGATTTGAGAGCATAGGAGAAATACGAGAGATGATGAAAAGCTCATAGAAATGCAGTCCAATGCCACGCCGATCGCTCCAGTTGCAAACCCTAACCAAGGGTTGATCATGGAATCCTTGGCCAGGTCAAAAGGGAAGGAGATCGAACAAGAAGACAATTAGGAAGACATCATTTACCAAGAAGAGTACCCCCTAGGACTGTGAGAGGAGGGGGGAGTAGAGAATTCCGAGGGAGGGGGATGGGCCGAAAAATCGAGGAGGGATGGTGTAAAGGGTATGGAAGAACATGAGGAAGGAGGAAATCACGAGTTGGGTATGCTTAAGATCGGAGGAGGGAGTTCCACCTTAGATACATGGGGGAAAATACTGGAGGAAGACTAGTTGGGGTGGAGATATTAGAGTTAAGAAGTTGAAGATACTGATCTTCGAGGGGGAAGATGTGGGTGTATCGAGCGGAACGATACTTCACGGTGAATTGGTTAGATGGGTAGGAGAAACTCATGGTGGCAAGATTGTGTTTGGAGGGGAAGACCTTAGCCTGGTTTCAGTGGAAGGAGGCTAGATTCCCAATTCGGTTGTTGGATGAATTTAAGGATTGTTTGTTGGAGCATTTCTGAGCCATTCGGGAAGGAGACATACGCGAGCAATTCTATGCCTTGACTCAGGAGGGGATGATCATGGAATTCAGGAAGAGATTTAAACTATTGTTGGGACGACAGTGGGGGATTTTTGAAGTAGGAATGGAGGGAAATTTCATTAAGGGTTTAAAGCCCGATATACTTGCAACACTCCAACTACTAAGACTGTAGGGATTAAGGGAGATGATGGAGCTAGCCTAGATGTTGGAAGACAAGAACCAGATGATGAAAACCAATAGGAACAACAAAGTTGGAGTGTCGTACAGAACTACTGCAACCACGACGATGCCTAAAGTTCACACAGTGTAAGTCGAGAGGGAGGCTGCACCGGACACGAATAATGGAACCTCTGAAGTAGTTATCTTTGTACATTGCATATGATTGGTACATTGCATATGATGAAGGGATGGGACATCTGAAGTAGTTATCTTTGTGTCAAAAACCTGCTGCACCCTCTTCATCTTAGATTGTCCTTACTCTTATTGGTGGAAAATTAAGTAGTTAACACTAATCATATTTTCGTCTCTTCATAATGATGCGGATACTGCTGTCTGTCTGAATTGAAACATGGCTTTGTGAATTTTCTTTTTTTTAAAAAAATTATTTGTATTTTCAATTGCTTTATGCATATTTTTGTATCAGGCCATATAGATATTCCTCTTTTTTACCCATGTTAGTGCAGATTTTAAACCCGGAGAGCCAGTAATAGATTGGAATACTAGAAAACGAGTGGCCTTAGGCACAGCTCGTGGACTGGAGTACCTTCATGAGCACTGCAATCCCAAGATTATTCATCGTGATGTAAAAGCTGCTAATGTGTTACTTGATGAAGATTTTGAAGCTGTTGTTGGGGACTTCGGTTTAGCCAAACTGGTGGATGTGAGGAAGACTTCTGTGACAACTCAGGTTCGAGGGACTATGGGCCACATAGCTCCTGAATATCTGTCCACAGGGAAATCATCAGAGAGGACTGATGTTTTTGGTTATGGGATCATGCTGCTTGAACTTGTCACAGGTCAGCGAGCCATAGATTTTTCACGCTTAGAGGGTGAAGATGATGTATTGCTCTTGGATCATGTAAATTCCTTTATCCTCTACCTTTTTAATTTTCTGAAATTTCATTGGTGGTTCTAAGGCTATTTGTTTGCTCATTTTGGTGTCTGTTTTTGCTTCATTTTATTTGTTTTCTTTATTTTACTTGAATTTCTTAGGAAACATTAGCTTAATAGTGAAAATGATGAATTGCAATGTGGAGTGAATGTTTTGTTCTAAATATTCTGGTGGTTTGAGATTTGAAAATTGAATGAGAATTTATATGGATTTGATTAATTTTTTGGTGATGCTAGCGTTGTCAAAACAGGTTTGTAGGTTGGATTCGGGTTTGATCTGAACCTGATTTAAATATTAAATGAATTAGAAAGTCCAACTCAAACCTGACTTGCCTTCAACCTATTGACATAAACCTGGCATATATAACTCATTTAATATAAGGCACAACGACACCTATCTGGGTCAATTTTAGGTCAATTTAGATCCTAGCGAGTGTCAATTTTGGGTTAGTGGGTTTTTTCTGGTCAATATTTTTTTGGGTAGGTCAACCTGAATCTAACTTGAAAGACTTAATGGGTTATAATTTCTAACTCAAACCCGACCTGAAAATTACTCGGCCAACACAAACTTAAATTTTTCTTAGTAGAGTTCTGGTCAAGTTGGCATGTTGAGTCAATTATTGACACCCCTAATGATGAGGTTTCTTAACTGATAATAAGGCTAATTATGAAATGCTAACTTTTATTCACTTCTCTCCTTCCGCACTTCAACAGGTAAAAAAATTGGTGCGAGAAAAGCGTCTTGAATCCATTGTCGATCGTAATTTGAACAAGAGCTACAATGTTGAGGAAGTGGAGAAGATGATCCAGGTGGCTCTCCTGTGCACCCAGGCAACCCCGGAAGATCGTCCGTCAATGTCCGAGGTGGTTCGGATGCTCGAAGGGGAGGGCTTGTCTGAGAGATGGGAGGAATGGCAGCAGGTCGAGGTCAATAGGAGGCAAGAGTATGAAATGCTTCAGAGGAGATTTGATTGGGGTGATGATTCCATAAATAACCAGGATGCGATTGAGTTGTCTGGCGGAAGATGAGTTATTTGTGTTTTTAGTTGGGATTCATGTTGCAAATTTTGTATCTGTAAGATATTTCATTAAGTTGGTTTTGTGTAAAATAAAAAGTGTAATTCCATTATCAACCTGATATTATTTGTGGATTTTATTTTTAAGGCCTTTATATTTGCCGGGTTTTAATATGTATTTTTTGTACATAATGATGAAATCAAGCTTTGCTGAAGTTTGCTAGAGAGTTTCAATATGTAATTTTTATACATATTGATGTGAGGTCATAACTGTAATTTTGGTATGTAGATAATTTCAAGTTTAATTAAATACATTTGCTACTTATGCATGTAAAATTAAAGTTCAATTCAACTATAAGTTTTCTTACATCAAAATTCAGGGAATTATAAATTTATCACAAATGCTTTAAATTTAAGTCTAATAGAAAAGAAGGAAGAGGCATTTGCCTCCAGCGTCAGAAATTGTCGTTTCTTGTATTTAAGAAGGGGGGATATTTACATACCACTTAAATTTTATGTATTTACATATCCAACACTTAAATTATACCTTATACATCAATAACACATATATTTCATGTATAATAAAAAATATCATCATTTAATCTAAAAAACAAATGAAATGAATCTTTGAAGCTTAGGTGTTAGATATGTAAGAACATAAGAATTGAGTGATATCTATGTAATCTTCCTTTACAAAAACAGATATTTTTGCTTTCTATAAATGAAAGATTTACATGCATGTCACTCAATATTTATTTATTTACATATTTAACAATTAAACTTTAATTTTTACATGTATACCACCTTTTTATACCTGAAATGGTGTATTTTACCTTTTAAAAAGTTAAAAAAGTGATTTTTTTGATGTGATATGAAAGATTTGAGTGGTATAAATGTAAAAATAGAAATAGTTGTTAGATATGTAAATATATAGAAAAGGGTTTTATGTATGTAAATGGCCCTTCATAAAAATAACGCAAAATTTTTAAAATAGCATTTTTAAAAAATTTATCATTTTAAATCAATTAACATTTTAAGTAGACTAAATCACCACATCACGTGGCAATTGTGGTTCCTGGATGGCAAAATCGTGCGCGCGCGTGTGTGTGTGTGTGTGTGTGATCATTTCATTTTATTAAACAAAAAAAATCGAAGCTTGTTCGATTCGAAGCCCTTCAATGCCCAATATTGTGCTTTACCTTCGAGAGCTAGCCCCCATGTTTCTTCGTCAAAACATCGTCGTAGAAGCAACCAACGTCATAGGACCTCTGTCAAATCACCGACAACAAAGCTATTCAAAGCCCTTTCACGATGTAGTACATTATCTAAATGAAACCAAATGCCCACTTATAAGAGCCCAACCAAATGCCCAGGAAAGTGCCTAATAAAGAGCTGACTCAAGACCCATCACAACAGTCCTATCAAGAAGAAATATTTATCGAGAAGAAATATTTGAAGTTGTGTTTTGTTATTAATACTTTCAATTTTTAGAATGTTTGAATTTTTAAACTTGAAGGCTTTTATGGTTGGTCATAAAAAATAATAAATTAGGAAGGTGGTTAGCACCTTACTCTATTAATGGCCACCCACCACTCCTCAAAATTTCCTCATCATTTTATTAACTTTTTATCTTTATATTCCTTATAATATGACTGATATGTAATGCTTTTAATCAGTTGTTGAATAAAATATTTGAGTGAGAACTTTCTCTCTCATTGATTGGTACTTCGTGGCATCAAGTGTTCTTTCGTTAGTGAGATTAGGTTTTTTTTCTTGCATTTTTTTAAAGTTATTCATTAATCCTCCATAACACTTGCTTTATATTTTTTTACCACTCTTTTACCCACATTCTAAGCTTCTTATTAAATTTTAAAAAAAAAGTAAAGACTAACAATCATTCAAAACCCCTATTTATAGCTCTTGGCCAAGAAAGAGCATATTGAGGCTTGGTCTTATTCCCAAATACTTAACACTATTGTAAACCAATCCAAAAAAACCCATCTACTCCAGAACATAAGTACACATGATAAACTAACCACCAATAAACATTTCTAGCCATTTATTCAATCTTTAGCTACTTTTCCAAAGACATATTTCATATCAACCCAAATTAGTCTAATCTAGACTAGTTTTGGTATTTTAGCCATCATTTTCTCCTAAAAATTTTAACATTGTAATAAAACCTTCACATAACATTTTTAAACCTAACACCAAACATCAAATACAAATTTTAGTACTTTATCTCATCAAAAGGGCACCCACTTCCTACATATTTGGTATCATAGTGAACTTGGGAAGAAGCTTATTTGGTTAGAGCTTTCAGACATCTAAGAAGAAATTCTTGTGGTGGACTTCTCTCTACGAGCTTTTGAGTTACTTCACAAAGTTTGAGGTTAGTGAATTTCTTCTAATAATAGTTTTTTTTTCTTTTAATAGTTCAGATATCTAGTATATTACTTGTAAGACTATGATGTAAGCCTAAAGTTTAATTAGCGAGCTCAACCATAAAGATTGATTGATATCTGTTGTGTGAACCCATATCTAAACTTCATCTTGAGTGAAAACTTTGTTAAGTGAGCACTCTACGTAAATAAAATACAACCTTACCATGATGCGATAATTATTAAGCTTTTTTTTTAGCTTTCCTTTTTATGTAACTTTTTATGGTAAACTAGTTGCTCATTGTGTCAAAACTTGAAGAACTTTACCATCTTAAGGACTTGATATTTGTAGATTTAGGCAAATTGTACTTACAATTTCATGCATAAGAGTACGTGTAAGAAAGTTATGTATTTAATCCGAAAAAAAAACTTTGTTAAAAAGTCTTATACTAGTTAAGGAGAACTTGAGACTTTAGCAATGTTTGTAGCCCCCTCATCACATGGAAGTTCCTATTGCTGAAGATTCACTTTTTTATGCATATATATTTTATTTCTCTATTTCTCTCTCTCTCTCTCTTTCTCTTTCTCTCATATATAGCATTTTCCCTCTCATCTCTCTTAAAAAAAAGAAAAAAATGCATCATGGCACCATAATCAATTTTTCAACATCAAATTAATAATTTAATAGAAATTATTGATTCTTTAGATCTTATGATTTATGAAATTGATACTAAGAATAAAAAATTATTTAGGATATTAAAAATCAAATGCAAGATTTAAAAACCTAAGTATAAACAACCATAAATCTTTTTCAAACTAATAAACCCCCAACCACACCTCTTACCCAAACTCACCATTGAAAGAAAACAATTTACACATAGAGCCTAGAGAAGAACAAATTCATAGAAGATAACCAAATCTTATGAATCAAGGTAAAAGGGACTATCCATATTGAAATAATAATGATTTGAATGACTTCTCTAAAACGGTTAGAATTGAAGCTCCATCTTATGATGGCACAAGATCACAATAAGTTCTTAGATTGGTTAGTCTAAGTAGATGATTTATTGTTGGCATAAGACGAATGCTTATCAAATAGTTGCATTTGTCAAAATGAAATTGACTGGTCATGTTAAAATTTATTGGAACAATACATTAGCTAAAGAAAAAAGATTAGGAAGGAACACTCTCACTTGGATTGAAATGAAGGAGATGTTAAGAACTAAATATTTTTTACATAATGATAAGAAATTACATGGGAAATTATTGTCATTAAGTTAAGTAAGTCTTCCCATAATTGAAAACTTGAATAGTTTTGAAAACTTTTGAAAACTTAATTGATAGGAAAAAATTTATTGACAATAATTTGCAATAAGCCAATAAATTTGTCATTGGCATTAAGGTGGACATTAAGAATGAAGTGGATTTATTTGATCTCCAAACCCTAGAGAAGGCCTTCCATTATGCCTTGTTAATATAAAATTAAAGGAAATCTACCTCTCTTTTAAAATTAAAAGGATAAACACCCTCCACTTCAACACATACACTAGTTGTTAGAACCACTCAACATACTTGTCAAATCTAACATCCCAAAGATTCTACTGATGGGAGTTTAAGAATAATAAATATATCATGTTTTTAAAATGCTGCAAAAAGTATCATATGAAAAACCAATGTAAAGCCCATATTATTTTCTTGGATGAAATTGAAAATATTACAGATGATGACATGGAAGAAGCGCAAAAAAGTATCATATGAAAAACCAATGTAAAGCTCAAATTCTTTTCTTGGATGAAATTGAAAATCTTATAGATGATGACATTGTAGAAGCTTATTGTTGACCTCACTTTTGGTTGAGGTTTAGTTTTTCCTCTTTAGTAGCCTAAGGTCTAGCCATAGGACTTTCATATTGACTATTTTTAGAAAACTAGACAAGGAACCCTCACCATTAAAAATTCCAAACTCTTCTCTACTCAACTTGAAGTCCACATATTGGCCATAACCTCTAGCACTTAATAGATGAGCTCACTATGGGGGAACTCATAATGAGTCACCCTTAGGACTGCTGGACCTTAGGGTTGACTCTAGGTGTTGGTCTAGGGCTTAAGACATTCACTTAGACTCACAATCACTAACTACCATAAACCCAGAATTTCCTGACTTTACTCCCTTGATACTTTTGGGAGACTCATGTAGGTGGTCCCCTAAACCCATTAGCCCTAGGCTAGGGTTTAGAAAAGATCACTACATAGAAGACCTAAAGTGGGGTTTCCACTGGTCCATGACTTATTGATGGTGGTTGGCACTCCAACCCTACTAAAATACCCAACTTAGCTTTTTACCTCTAAATTCCCCCAAGTTACCTAGATACCTTTGGGACCCCAAATTTAGCCAAAATTTCCAAATTTACCCAAAGTACCCAAATTGGTTCAAAAATCATTTCAAACACCTTGAAAACACCCAAACTACCAAAAATCACCAAAATTTGCCAAATTACCAAATACCCCTCCTTACACTAAAATTCTTTCAAAAAATCCCAAAAATTTCCAAAACATTTCAAATATTCCCAATTTCATTTTTCTCAACTATAACATGACCCAATTTGGTCAATTTGACCATCTTTGATCAAAACCCCCAAATTGCCCTTTAAAGGCCCATATTTTTCCTAAATCACTCAAACTGTTTATCAAATTGGTCTCAATTTATCCCAATTTCAGTTCTAAACTCAAATCCACTCTTTATGTGACCAATCTAGACCAAATAAGAGCTTAATTAGTCCATCATTTGAACCCAATTTTGATTTAGATCAAAACCCCAATTTTGGCCCCATGATTTGGTTCCAACAAATTGAACCCATGGCCTACTCCATTTTCCACAATTTGTTTTGAAAAACCTTCATAACATCCCCATACATCAAACTTGACCTTCAATTGGCCCTGGTGAGGCCTCAATTTCATTTGATTTCAACCTATGTCCAAAAAACCCCAAATTTGCCCCAAATTGGCCATGTCTCAAAATCTCACCAAATTTATGGCCTTAGCCCCAAAATTTCCACTCCATGTCTTCTTGAAAAATCTTCACAACATCTCCCTTGATCATGTTGACCATTAAATTTGGACTTAGCCCAAGACCAGCCCAACCTAGACCCATGTCTAGCCCAACATGCTTAAATTTACCAAATTTCAAAAATTCCTCAAATTGACTCACCAATTGAACTCAAAATCACTTCAACCCTTCACCAAAAATGTTCATAACAATCATCTACACAATGTTGATCAAACAATTAGATCAATTGACATGGTTAGCCTAGCCCAAATCCAAATTTTGATCACTTGGACCCACATTGAACCCATGCACTAAAGGTGGCCTAACTATCCTAAAGTCATCAAATTGATGACTCCACGACCATGAATTGGACCCTAGTGAACAGCCTAAAACCCATGAAATCACCTAAGCTAAGCCATGGACCAAAGGTCCCCTAAATCAAGGAATTTAATGCCATATTTGCTTAAGCCTTGGATATTTTTGCCAAAATAATACCTAAAATCATTAAATTGTTGTGACATACTCTCCTGGCTTACCTGACCTCCCTAGCCACCTCACCTGGCAGGCGGGCCAGCCTAGTGTTTAGAAAATGGCTAAATTGAGAGCCACTCCTATGGGATTAAACAAAATTCAAACCTAGAGGACACCTCATCCAAATTGAAGCTTAGAGCCTCTCTGCCCTCCACCTAGGCAGCACATTTCACCACCCCAATTGGCCATGACAGCAATCTTAAGGCCATTTTTTTAAAATGCTCCCCTCCACGCCCATGGAGGGAGAGCTAAAAATTCCTCTAAGAGACTTCCCCGAATTGATCCCAAAGCCTTTTTGAGACCTCCTCAGTGCAACCCAACCACCACATTTCCCTAAATCCCCTTAACGGAGCCCAATTTTTAAGCTCAAAACCTTGTCGGAGACAGGACAAAGCTCTCCACACCTCTAAACTCCACTAAACTCAAATTAAAGTCACCCACACCTTCACCACTTTGAGAGAAGCCAAAGCCCTATCAAATCCTCCTTCCACAGAGCCCTTAGCATAGCTCTAGACCAACACCTGAAATCGACCATAGTCGAATTTGGGTCTAGACATTTCACCATAGTAATAGGCGTAATCCCTAACTTCTTTGAACCCCAACAAACGTGCCGAGACTCTCTAATCGAAGCTTCCCTTCTCAAAGTCAAGGTATTGAACCTCTCCTCCTCCTGAGCCTATTTTGATTCTCCATTTAATTAGGCTTAATTTAATTGCATGATTACAATATGGATATGTTTGTCTCACTTAGACGAGTCCATAGGATCAAACCCGAAGTGATTTGGTTGAGTCTATGACTGAGATATTAAGGTTTTAGTGTGGACAGTCACGGGATCACTCTATCGGGGATGATGATGGGGAGTCTTCTAATCGCGCTTGTATCGGATGGACAGAGCAGATCGAGTCGGACAACACTTCCTTACATGAACCGCGAGCCGAGTCTGCAGCTACATGGATGGCAGCGTCCAACCAGAGTGCGCCACGCGTGCTTTCGAAGCCGCCTAGGATACAGTTAGCGCAGCCCGTTTAAATAGATAAATAAGGAATTTAAAAAAAAAATAAAAAAATGATCCCTAGCTTTAAAATTTCATATCTTGGTGTAGAAAAATCATAAAAATAAAATAAATAACCCTCTTGCTCAGTGAACAGAAGAAAATAATTTGGAGTCCATTTGATGCATATTTTATTTTTAATTAATTAAACACTGATTTGGATATTTTGATTCTCCATGCATGTAGTAATATCACAATGACTTGAAATTTTAGCATGTTGTTGCCTTTATCTTAGGGAGCATTCGCTGATTTTTCTAAAGTCAGAAGAGATCTCTAGACAGGGAATCATATTTTTCAAATTTATGTACATTATTTGCTTAAAATAATCATGAAAATTAGCATGTTTCTTAGAAAAAACCCAAGAAAATTTTGGAAGATTTATAATGACCAAAGAGCCATTAGAAAAATTTCTCATGAGCCAACTCATTCAAAATACACCTAATCCTTGCAAACCCTAAATCACTAAGATAATTAATTTTGAAGAATACAAACAATAAAATGACTTGATTTTTGATCTCCACTATTTTTTAGGATCCATAAAACTCACCATAAAAATTTCAAAATATTTAAAGTTCATTTAATATCTCAAATTGATTTTTCAAGTTAATTAACATTTTTTGCACTTAAATGATTTTTTAAAAATCAAAATATAACTTGAAAAATTATAAAACTTGGTTTTTAGAGTTTTTTGTGATTAGAGGAATTTTATAAAAAAAAAAATTGAAGTAAAAATAAAAACGTCATTTTTAGCCTATTTTAAATAATTAAAAAATGATAAAAATCAAAAAAATAATAAAATTTATGAAAATGTTCAAAATTGGTTTCTAAGCACTTATGAACAATTGGAATATTTTCTTGATTTTCTAAATAAAGATATTGAATTTTCAAGCTTAAAATAATTTTTAAAGGCTAAAAAAAGATTTTCACTAAAATAATTTCAATAAATCTAATAAAACTCAGAAAAAAATATAAATTTTCTCCTCTGAGTTTTCTGACCTTAGGAAGATTTTTTAAAAATATAAAACTTAATTTTCCCCATTTAAAATATTTTATGTATAAAAAATACCCGAGAACTTAAAATTCAAATAAAATTTAAAAAATCATGAAATTTGGTCCAAAGGCTTCTTTGGTCTAGGTCTACCTCCAATAAAAATTTTAAGGGATTAAGTTTTACCTTGGTTAAGTTAGGAATTTTCTTTAAAAAATCCTATTTTTTAACATGAAAATAATTATATAAATTAAATTAAAATTTCAAAAAATAACATTTTCTCTTCTAATGTCTTAATTGACCCATGAATAAGGCAGGATAAAAATTTTAAAGTCATTTGAATTGAATTTCACAAATTATGAAGTGTTAGAGCCTTAGGGGCAAATGTGTAATTTTGGAAATCTAGCCTTAATTAACATTTAGGCTTAATTCAAGGAGGAAAATGGGCAACCTCTGATCTTAATTTGGATGTTTGAAACACAAGGGATTAATGATAAAAACAAATCTCACTTTCTTAATTGAAAAGATAAATTAATAAATTTCTAAATTATTAAAATTTGGAAGTTTATTAAAATAAAATGAACCCAGGGCTTTCTTGCCTCTTTAACATTAACTTTCCAATAACATTAACTTTCCTCTTTAAGGGTCTTCACCAACATAATATTCAAAATTAAATTACAAATAATAATTACCTTACTCTTAGGGATAATTGAGACATCAATGCTTACTGAGCACTAAGGGTATTTACAGAATGAATTATTAAGCAACATAAGAAGTTTGAAAGAACTCGGGGTTTTCCACCAGGCAGTGAAAGAGTAGCACAAACTTGTTTCTTTCTCTAGATTTGTTGGATACCTTGGAGATCTACTAAACTTAATAAATTTTGCTTGACAACATCATCCTTAATTAAACTCCTAAGACCCTCCAAGATATGACCTAGGGTTAGATAGGTCGTCAAAATTTTATTTCATAATTTTATATAAACTGCCTTAACATGCCTTTTAAGTTTCAGGTGGTGGAACGAGAAGACTCGTCTGGTGCCCTTTTACAGTTTTCAGTGTTGTCTTTCTTATATTTTCATACTATACTTTTACACAAGCAAATTTGCATGATAAATAACGACGTCACCCTACATAAAAACCAAAATCAAAACCAAAAACAAAACCAAAACCAAAAAAAAAACAAAAAAAAAAAACTAAAATCAACCAAGATAAAATTCACATGCACAACATTCAAAATATAAAATAACTCAAAATTTAATCACAAACATCACACAAAACTACAATTGCAACTAAATTCGAAATATAAAACAACTTAAAATTTAATCACAAACATCACACAAAACCACAACTTCAACTAAATTTAAATATAAAACAGCTCAAAATTTAATCACAAACATCACACAAAACTACAATTGCAACTAAATTAAGACGTCTCGATCGGATGATCGAGAATTCCTCGGAGGAGGTAACCTACGGTTGCTAACGAGGCTTCCCACGGTCTAAATGAAATTCCCTCGGAGGAGGTAACCTACGGTTGCTAACGAGTTTTCCCACGGTCTAAATGAAATTATAGAACTCATTAAGTTGAGTTTAGTAAATTCATTTGGACTAAGTGAATCCAATAGAAAATAGTGGGTGTCGGAACGAGGGTTTAGTAAGTTCATTTGGACTAAGTGAATCCAATAGAAAATAGTGATACCGGAACGAGGGAGCCGTAGGATCCTAACTGGTGTCGCTCTAATCAACTTTAATATGACCTCATAAAATTTAAAGATGCGTTTGATAAGTTCATTTGGACTAAGTGAATCCAATAGAAAATAGTGATGCCGGAACGAGGGATTTGGTAAGTTCATTTGGACTAAGTGAATCCAATAGAAAATAGTGATACCGGAACGAGGGAACCGTTGGTGTCGCTCTAATCAACTTTAACATGCCTCCATAAAATTTAAAGAACTTCAATCATAAGGCCAGAACTCATTAAGTTGAGTTTAGTAAATTCATTTGGACTAAGTGAATCCAATCGAAAATAGTGGTCCTCGGAGGAGGTAACCTACGGTTGCTAACGAGGCTTCCCACGGTCTAAATGAAATTATGGTCCTCGGAGGAGGTAACCTACGGTGAGGCTTCTCACGATTTAAAAAAATTATGGAACTCATTAAGTTGGGTTTGATAAGTTCATTTGGACTAAGTGAATCTCTAAATGGGAAGATCAGGAACCCCTCGGAGGAGGTAACCTACGGTTGCTAACGAGGCTTCCCACGGTCTAAATGAATGGAACTCATTAAGTTGAGTTTAGTAAATTCATTTGGACTAAGTGATTCCAATAGAAAATATTAGTGCCGGGACGACGAAACCGTGGGATCTTGACCGGTGTCACTTTAATAAACTTTAATATGAGGTGCCGGGACGATGGAACCGTGGGATCTTGACCGGTGTCGCTCTAATCAACTTTAATATGCCCTCGGAGGAGGTAACCTACGGTTGCTAACGAGTTTTCCCACGGTCTAAATGAAATTATAGAACTCATTAAGTTGAGTTTAGTAAATTCATTTGGACTAAGTGAATCCAATAGAAAATAGTGGGTGTCGGAACGAGGGTTTAGTAAGTTCATTTGGACTAAGTGAATCCAATAGAAAATAGTGATACCGGAACGAGGGAGCCGTAGGATCCTAACTGGTGTCGCTCTAATCAACTTTAATATGACCTCATAAAATTTAAAGATGCGTTTGATAAGTTCATTTGGACTAAGTGAATCCAATAGAAAATAGTGATGCCGGAACGAGGGATGGTGTCGCTCTAATCAACTTTAACATGCCTCCATAAAATTTAAAGAACTTCAATCATAAGGCCAGAACTCATTAAGTTGAGTTTAGTAAATTCATTTGGACTAAGTGAATCCAATCGAAAATAGTGGTCCTCGGAGGAGGTAACCTACGGTTGCTAACGAGGCTTCCCACGGTCTAAATGAAATTATGGTCCTCGGAGGAGGTAACCTACGGTGAGGCTTCTCACGATTTAAAGAAAATCGGGAACCCCTCGGAGGAGGTAACCTACGGTTGCTAACGAGGCTCTCACGGTCTAAATGAAATTATGAAACTCATTAAGTTGAGTTTAGTAAATTCATTTGGACCCACGGTCTAAATGAAATTATGGAATTCCAGAGGAGGTAACCTACATTGCTAATGAAGTTTCCCACGGTCTAAATGAAATTATGGAACTCATTAAGTTGAGTTTAGTAACGAGGTCTCACGGTCTAAATGAAATTATGAAACTCATTAAGTTGAGTTTAGTAAATTCATTTGGACCCACGGTCTAAATGAAATTATGGAATTCATGAAGGTAACCTACGGTTGCTAACGAGGCTTCCCACGGTTTAAATGAAATTATGGAACTCATTAATTTGTGTTTACTAAATTCATTTTGACTAAGTGGATGCAATAGAAAATAGTGGTGCCGGAACGAGGGAACCATGATATCCTAATCAAATTTAACATGCACCCATAAAATTTAAAGAACTTTAACCATAGGGCCACCTGATTTGACATCATAACTTGACACACTTGAAAACTCGAACTCGTCACAACAAGGAGCTTGGAGCTAGCAAGGTGATTAACACGAACATCTTCAACAACAAAACTTGTCTCCCTAGCTAAAACAATCTCCCTTTCTTAGACTTAAACAACAAAGCCATAGGACTTTGAGGTTGTTTGTTTATGCATTGTAAATCCTCACCTTATCGTTAGACATTTGCATAGCTCTGCTATACAATATAAGCCCTAACTCGTCTGAGGATTATGAGGTCGTCGTTCGTCACGACCTAAACCCTCATATCTTCCAGGCTATTTGTGTGATTGTTTCACACAAATGTAAGTCCTAACTAATAAAATTGGCAGGATAAAACACCTAAATGGTTTTCCTCAGAAATGAAGTCAAATAGTAGCATAGCTTGGGAAGTCACCGAGGTTCTCCTCTGGATCCATGACATCCACTAGTTTTTCTTCCTTTGGACTATACAACAAAATGTTCCAAATTTGAACCAATCCTCTTTCACACCTTTACGTCCGATCTCATTGAAAAGTCCTACCATTTGAAACTCCTTGAAGATAATATTTCCTAATTTTTATTGAGAGTCTTCTTAGGTTACTTTGGTCATTTAAGACGTAATTAACTATAGGGGATTGCCCTTATAGGAAGCATGTCCGAACCCAGCTTAATATAAACCTCGTTATATTAAATAGGGGAACTTGTCGGCAAATATAAAGGTTTCGCAGACCAAACAAATGTCATATATTCCTTAGTTTATTTGATCTAGCCTCATCCTCAAGTCATGTGTTTATCCTTTGGGATAGATACATGATTTGAGGTACAACACTCTTTCATTTAAACTATGAAAAATATGAGGTCAGTTTGATTTCATATTTTTCTAAAACTAATAAATTAAAACATCATTCCGAAGTGGGCGAGGAGATTTCGATTCCGGTGATCGAGAGCTTCTTACGGGCAACTCCTCCAACCAAAAGTAGTGCCGACACTTATGATGACACATCTTTCTGTTGATGACCTAGAATTGTTTAATAACCATCTAATAAATTTAATTTGATGTTTAAATGTTACAAAAAATGAAACTATGGATTTGAGAAGAAAGAATATTTTCAATATGCGTGTTGTTTGTAATGAAAGAAGATGTAGGTCAGTTATTGATGGAAGAAGTGTAATGAATGTCATCTCAACCCATGTCATTACTTGAGACAATTTTAGGATTGAATCACACCATGAACCTTTTTGTGTTTGTTGGGTCATTCATATGTCTTTAACCACATAATTAGTTTCCTCGTTCCTTTAAGGATTGAAAGTTATGAAGATCAAATATGGTGCAATGCACCTCTCATGGATATTACTCACATCTTATTAGGTAGACCTTGGTTGCATGACTTGAATGTAATCCT
>JXCR01082643.1:0-32746 GCA_002079205.1 Phalaenopsis hybrid cultivar
AAAAAAATGAATATTTTCACCTTAAAAACAGGAGGTTCCACATCTTCTACAATAATCTTGTCCACATTTGGGTTCCCAATGAGACCAAAAAACTGAGCTTTGAACACTGGAGAACGAGCAGCTAGAATTAACTTGTGAGCCTTAAAAGTCTCATCACCAACAACAAAAACAATATCTGAGCCGGTGCCAAATTTCAACAGTTCTCTAAAAGAGCTTCCCATATCTGGCGGTGGTACAGGGATGAAAAACTGCCTGGGGGTCTCAAGACGATTTCTAACAACACCGACAGTACAGTTCATCACCAGACAGTCATCTTTAAGGTAATCAGATGTTTCTAACGATGTTCTTCTATAAAATCGTTTGTAACCCCTGGCAATTTCATCAATCAATCAAATGCTGAAATATCCATAGTTTCAAAGAAAATAAAACTCTGGATAACTGCCGTGAAAAACACATCTGACAGAATATTGGTCTCGGACAAGGAAAAAAATAAATGATCAGAATTGACTCAAAAGGGAAGCAGATTCCCTGTCAGCCCAAGCATTCAAACAAACAAAAAGATACTGAACAATTTCTCAAATTCCAAATACTTTTCGGGCATTTCAGGCACAAATTAAAAGCCTATTAATGTTTGTAAAATGGACCTTAGAGATGTCGTCGGATAAAAAGGAGGAGAATAGTTCAGTATCCTATGTTTCAAATCTTTGGTTTAACATCTTTGTTGCAGAAATATAGATGATTAAATTAAACAAGATTATATGAATGATTTAAGAAAACATTCTGAAAGTATGAAGTCATCAAAATTTTAATGTGCACCGATCAGAAACATATAGCTATTAACCGCGTATTACTACGGAACAGGAGCATAATATGAGTGGCATCAAATATAGGGTTGTAAACAAGTCGAGCTTGAGCGAAGCGAGCTGAGCCTCGGCTCGTGTTCGAAATGACTCGTGAACATTGTGTTTGTGTTCGGCTCGAATAGCATATTTTTGTTTGTGTTCGGCTCCAAATAGACTCGGTAGAACATATTTCGTGGAATAACACCGAGTAACACCGCGGAGTTATTCGGGTGTTATTCACAGTGTAATTTGTGTTATAGGTGTTACACCGCGGAATAACACTAAGTAACACAGTGAATAACACTGCAAAATAACACCGCGGTGTTACTCTGGTGTTAATGGTGTTATCAGTGTTATTCTGCGGTGTTGCTCCGTGTTATTCTGCGGAATAACACCAATAACACAGCGGAATATCAAGTTTATTTATAATTTTATTTATTTATTGCTTTCTTTTCGAGCCAATTCGAGCCGAACACGAGCGAACAAATATTTGTTGGTGTTCGGCTCATTATATTTCGAGCTTAAAAATTTGTTCGTGTTCGGCTCGTTAAGCTTAACGAACGAGTCATTTTGACAGCCCTAATCATACATAACATTATTTTGTTCCATGTTCGAAAGTTATAGTCAACGTGAAATGAAAATAAACCTGATATAAATTAGGACAAGAGTAGACAAACCACACCAAAGAAGCACACAAAGATTCAAAACATTTCTGCTAAACCTCATGAAAGGGATCTGCAAGTGTGGATGGCATGAATGGTTGGCGACTGCGGCAAAACAAAAGCAGAATTTGTTTTTAGGTGGTTGCAATGAAGAGGGAGGAGTGGCAATGACGCAAGAGGGACACGGAGAGGTTGGGGAGGATAAATCATCATCTTGGGAGTAAGATACAGCTGAAGCACCACTTAACCCTAAGATACAGCTCTAGAAGGAAATACCTAAGACGTCGATGGCTATTCTAACAAAAACACACTCAAACCCTCTAAAGCAAAAGGAAACAGCATATATAATACTAGGGAAACTAAGGAGTGCTCCATCAAGTGAGTGGCGATCCCAAGCAAACAGGTGAGCCGGTTGGCCCTTAGTTTGCCCAAGCATTCAAAGAGACAAAAAGATGCTGAACAATTTCTCAATTTCCAAATATTTTTCGGGCATTTCATGTACAAATTAAAAGCCTATAAATATTTGTAAAGTGGATATTAGAGGTGTCCATCAGATAAAAAGGAGGACAATAGTTCAATATCCTAAGTTTCAAACCTTTGGTTTAACATCTTTGTCGCAGAAATATAGATGATTAAATTAAGATTATATGATTGATTTAAGAAAGCGTTATGAAAGTATGAAGTCATCAAAATCTTAATGTGCACTCATCAGAAGCATATAACTATTAACTGTGTATTACTACACAAGTACAGGAACATAATATGAGTGACATCATACATAGGGTTGTAAACGAGCTGAGCTTGAGCGAGCTGAGCCTTAACTCGTATTCAAAATGACTCGTGAACATTGTGTTCATGTTCAGCTCGAATAATATATTCTTGTTTGTGTTCGGATCCAAATAGACTCGGTAGAACAAATTTCGTGGAATAACACCGAGTAACATCGCGGAGTTATTCGGGTGTTATTCGCAGTGTTATTAGTGTTATTCTATGGTATTACACCGCGGAATAACACTAAGTAACTCAGTGAATAACATCGCAAAATAACACTGTGGTGTTACTCTAGTGTTATTCAGCGGTGTTAATGATGCTATCAATGTTATTCTGCGGTGTTGCACCGTGGAATAACACCCATAACGCAGCGAATAAACGGAATAACATCATGTTGTTACTCGGTGTTATTCCGATGTGTAACACCGGGGAATAATATCGATAACACCGTGAATAACACTCCGCAGAATAACACCAATAATACAACAGAATATTGAGTATATTTTCATTTTTATTTATTTATTTAATTATTTATTTATTTTCGAGCCGAACACGAGTGAACAAATATTTGTTCGTGTTCGACTCGTTTATATTTCGAGTTTAAAATTTTGTTCGTGTTCGACTTGTTAAGCTTAATGAAGAAGTCGTTTTGACAGTCCTAACCATATATAACATTGTTTTGCTCCATCTTAGAAAGTCATTGTCAACATGAAATTAAAAGAAACCAGATATAAATTAGGACAAGAGTAAACAAAACACACCAAGGAAGCACACAAGATTCAAAACATTTCTTTTAAACTTCATGAAAGGGATTTGCTGGTGCGGGTGGCATGAATGGTTGGAGACTGCAGCAGAACAACAACAAAAGTTGTTTTTAAGCGGTTGCAATGAGGAGGGAGGTGTGGCAATGCGCAAGAGGGACACGGAAAGATTGGGGAAGGATAAATCACCATCTCAGGAATAAGATACAGATAAAACACCACTCAACCCTTGGATACAGCTTTAGAAGGGAATACCTAATACGCTAACGGTTGTTCTGACAAAAACACACTCAAACCCTCTAAAACATCAAGAAACAACATGTATAATACTAGGGAAACTAAGGAGTGCTCCATCAAGTGAGTGGCAATCCTAAGCAATCAGGTGAGGACAGATAGGTCACTAACCGTGCATCGCGAAAGAACAGACGCCCAAGTCATTTATGCTTCACCAAAGACGTCAAATCATTAAAAAAATGAAGGAAAACACATATTTCTCAAAACTTATGTGGAATTTGATGTTACTAGTGCTCTTGCCAACAGATAAACACCAGTGGGATTGAGCTAGATGATGACAGAGAATAGCAACAAAGAAGGCAATGACTACAGAGAACATTTCAATACATTATTATTGATACCTTACTGTCATAATCGCCACTACTAGAAAGAGTTCACTTCGTCCTCATGTCACATAGCGATGAGCCAACCTTGGCTTACCGTTGAAAGACCAACAAAGTACATTTTGCACGAAGTCCTTATTTAGTTCAGCGATGCACCCCCAGATGGTTGGATCGATATAGATGGCTACTCGCAAGTGGAAAAATCTTCTTAGATGTTTTTTTTTTTTTTTTGAGAGGAGGGGGTTGGGGGGTTGCTGTGCAACCTACAATGGGATTCAAGTGCTCATATTGATGTAGTCGAAGACTCTCTAGCCTCGGGAGCTACAGCCGCTCCTATATCTTTAATGTGCATGACCCGACTCTATACTATAAGGAGGCATAAACTTCGACTGATGAGGACGAAGCTCCCCCAAAACCTAGAAGATTAACACAAGCGTGAGGGGCACAAGGTTCCCCTCCCGCATTTTAGAGCACGGCCTGACCAAACCAGACAAGGAGGAGAGTCAATCTGCTCCCTTATTTGGATTCAACACCTCTTTTCAACAAGGGCCCCAATCCTAATTAGTTAGGGCTTATATATTTGATTCATGTGTTTTAAGTTTGTTTTTTTACATATTTTTTTTTTGTCGAGACAGTCATAAGTGTCTCTTATTTTCCCTTCAAGGGTTGTATTTAAGAGCAAGTGGTGCTCCGACCGTAACTTCTTCGAAGATGGTGGCTATCATCCGCTTTCTTGCTTCCGCATCCTTCCCCTTCGCTATCGTCGTCTCCTTTTCTTGTTGAAGAGATCCCCGGATAGTCTCCTTGTTTTCTTCCTGCAACCACACATCCCCTCCATCTTGCTAGTCCATTTCAGTCGTTGGTTCCCCTTCCTTCCAACTGCAAGCCCCATCGTCGACCATTTGTCTCATTAGTTGCCATACACCTACAATCAGCCAATGTCCATGTCACTCCTACCCATTGCTTGCTACCCTTCCATTGTAGCCCCACCAGCGCCAGCTATCCTATTTAGATATCCCTCGACTAGTCCTTCTCATCCTCCCTCCACCAAACCTCAAACTCACCACAACCAACCACATCCACTGTTACCCTTCCCTTGTCGCTCACCTCAACCAATTCTCCTTCTCACCACTGCAAGCCTACTAACTCGTTGCCATTCTCTGTAGTTCCCCTACATCAGCTTGTGCTATTCCGCCACAACCAACATTGCAATCACCTATTTACTTTCAGTAATAAAATTTACTTTTTCATTATTGTTTTGAACATCTAACATTCTCTTACTGTCGGACATCATTATAGTTGATGTCTTGATAACATTATTTACTATTTTAGTACGTGCACTATTTCATACCTTCTTATTATTCATATTACATGTCCCAATAGTTTGTCATTTATGCTTTAATAAATAATATTTATTTGCAGAATTTGATTCGTCGAGCTCACCCATTAATATTTTTCTCATAGCATGGTCTACAGGGGTGTTTGGTGTACCATTGTCACAAGCAAATTATTCAATATTAAGCTATTTATTAAAACTTTCAGCATGTATTTTAGCTGCTACATCACCTATTCTTTATTCAATTTCTTTCAGTTGAATCTAAATTATTAACGAAAAAAAAATTTATATTTTCCTACCCACTTTCATTATTTTTTTTTAATATAGTTTTTTCTTTTAAGAATATATAACAAATTTATACATTCATTCATCATGTCCCTCATTGCATAGGGCACTGCCTTCCGAACCCAGGATCTCCAGGGGGAGGAATCAAACTTTCAAAATAAAAATTCATAACCCCGCAACTCTAGCTTGAAGCGCCACACCTTGCAATGTGATGCCCCTGCGGCCCAAGGTCAACTTTTGCTTTCTATTTTAGGAATTCATCTAGTAACTTTTGCCTTCACATTCCCCATTTTCCTACATTGTGATCCTTTCTAGTCTAATGATATTCAGATTCCACTATTACTCAACGGTATTGAACTTCATGGCCTACTCTTTGACACAATTAAGTTTTAAGTTTTTCAGTTCAGGGAGAAAGAAGTATTCCCAGATTTCACAAAATGTTTAAAACCATCAAAACCCGATTGCAAACAAATGACTTCATAATCCATACAAGAGCTAACAACGAAAAGGCAAATGAACTTACTAATGATCAAAAGAGAAATAAACAAAACAAGCTGGTGTTGTGGAAGAGAAAAAGACGCACCACTTAGATAACGCAAACGATCAGTCGGGGATAAAAATAAATAAATCAAGCCCTAACACATCAAACGCCTGAATCGCGAGAAGTAACGAGTAAAGAGCGAACTGAAACCCATGCAAAAAAATCGTATTCGTACCACATGCTCCCGCGATACTTAAGAGTGTAAGGACCACTTTCCAGCGCACGATCAAAGTGGCTGTGAACTTTGTGCTTCCCCTTTCCGCTCTGATCAAGTAGCGTGAGCTCAAACAGCGCCCTCACATCAGTTCCTTCACTGGCCAACGCAATGAAGACGGAAACATATAGCGAATTGTCCTCCGGATTCTTCCCGTCGGGATAAAAGTAGACCGCCCACTGGTATCCCCCTACAGTGAACATATCACTCGTCATGTACTTTCCTGGCCCCATTCCTTTCGCCAAGGAGTACCCTTTTATCGCATACTGATGCGAACCATTCACCGTCTCAAACAAAGACTTGGATCGCGATATGTTGTCCGCTGCAACCACTCCAGACGGTCCCCCTGTCTTCTCCNTATTAATTATATATAAAAAAAAACTCTTTCTAATGAAACAATATTATGATAAGTAAATTTAGAAATTAACTTGGGAATAAATTAGATTAGTTGAAAGATCGCTAATTTAATTTATTTGTACTACACACACATGTGTGTATGTAAGAAAAATGTCAGCATGAATCATAAAGAGATCAAGCGGTTTAAAGGAATTCCAAAATTTCCGATACAAATTTAATGCAAAAAATTATCAAGCGATCAGTTAGCTTATCTCGCTTGCACAGACAACCCGTAATCCCATTGAACCCAAACGACCGGTCAAATCAGCCGACCAACAACAACACACAACTAAAAGTATAAGCCAATTTTGTCATGTATCGTATCTGATGGTCACAACCATTTAGGAAAGTGACATTCATTCAATTATTTGTATTATAAAGATGATTAAATTAATTACCCAAGAGTAGGAAAAAAAGACTAGAATTACTCTCCAATCGTTGAAATAGATAATAGTGTAATTGTAAACTCGAGCCACCTATGATTATAAATAGGAGTTGTTTTACGAATAAGGGTTACACGCTCATTTTCCCGAAATTCATTTTGTCTTGTGTGTTGTTATATATATGAAATTAAAAACAATCGATGAAGTGAAAAATAGAACGAGAAAAATCATATCAGAAAAAAATACACAGATTTACGTGGTTCGGGAAAATTGCCTACATCCACAAAGTTGCAGATGATTTTACTAGTTGAGGAATTTACATCTGTTGATCGTCTCCAATTACAAGAGCAAACTCTTCTTTTCACTTCTTCACTCATCTCTCCCTACACTGAGATACACCAAAGAAGAAGAAATACGTACAAGAGAAAATCTATTTCTCTTATTGAGCAAGCCACAAAGAAGAAATCAAGAACACCTTCTTCTTCTTCCCAAGAACGCAAAATCAACTAAGAAAGAGTACCTTGCGAAAACACCTTTATTTATGCCTTCTGCTTCTCGTAAGCCTCAACAAGAATCCAAGCAATCCAAGCACGAAATATTTTTTCCTGCTTTCGCGAAATGAAGAAGGCAAGAGTTTTTGTTTCGCGTGAAGGATAAAGAGACGGGAGGGAGTTCCTGTTCTCGCGCAGCCGGAGGCGGGAGTGAGAGATCGCGAATATCTTCATAATTCAATTTTAATTTACCTGCAGAATTACTAACAACCATTCTCATAACTTCCCAGCCATTTGACAATGAAGTCAATAAAACCAGTGCATATCTCATCATCAAATTCAATTTCCACATATGATAATTAATTTGATAGTATTGAAATCATCCAAGTGTTGTACAACAGACGCACCTTCCACCATATTCAAATTGAATAACTTCTTATTATTGGCCGATAACTTTTCATACATACCTGACAGGACTGTCATAAGATCTGCAGTCATCATCATCTTGAAGACATTGTGTGCAACGGACCTCGATATGGTCAATCGAATAACCCACAAACCTGTTGATCCAACAGATTCCATTCAGCCTCATCCATTATTTCAGGTCTTTTCCCGAATAACGGAAGATGTAGCTTCTTCCCATAGAGACAATCATCTATCTGCATCATCCAGTAACCAAAATTTGTGTCATCAAATTTCTCAATGCTTGAAACCTTCACTTCATCCGCAGTCATTGTCTCTGATACCACGAACCCTTCAGGTTGGTGCATGTAGATGTCTTTTTCAAGATCCTCATGAAGAAAGACTGTCTTCACAGCTAACTGCTCAAGGAAGAGATCTTCAGTAACTACCATAGACAGTACCATTCTAATGGTAGTAAGCTTCATCACATGAGAGAAAATATCAGAATAATCAATATCGTGCTTTTGCTGAAAACCTTTTTCAACAAGTCTAGTTTTGTACCTCTTACTGCCATCATGCTCACTCTTCACCTGGTACACCCACTTGTTGTGTAATGCCTTCTTCTCATATGGAAGATCTGTTAACTCCTAAGTTTGATTTTCCAGCAGAGAATTCATCTCCTCCTTCATGGCAAGCTCCCACTTGCTCGAATTTTTATCTTGCAAGGTTTCTTCATAACTCTAAGGTTCTCTATCATCTGTCAGCAGAATGTAATTCAAATTTGGAGAATAAAGCTGTGGAGAACCTCTAGCCCTTTCTGACCTGCAAACTACAACTGTAGGGGAAGACTGCTCTAAATTTGATTGTGAAATAATAGGAGTTGATGCCCCGGATTCACTCTCCTCGTCACCTGCATCTCTGCCCTGCACTGTAACCATTGGTAAATCGTAAAATCTTACCAACTCAGATTCTTTCAGTGCTGTTTCAGAAACTGTATTGGACTTGTCCTTGTACATAATATTCCCATTGAAAATTACGTTCCTGCTCCTAATGATCTTCCGACCTTGATCATCCCAGAAACGATATCCAAATGCCTCATCTCCATAGCCAATGAAATAACACTTTCTTGACTTAACATCAAGCTTACTTCGAGCATCAGGATTAATGAAAACATAAGAAAGACATAAAAAAGTCTTAAGGTGAGAAAATTTTACCTCTTTCCCACTCCAGTCTTCTTCAGATAATTCACAGTTTAATAGAACAGATGACCATCTGTTGATCAAATAAACTGCAGTACTGATCGTTTCTGCCCAGAAAGTAGGTGGTAGCCCATCGTACAATCTCATGCTTCTAGCTCGCTCATTAATGGTCTTTGTTTCTGCGCTATGCAACACAATTTTGATGTATTGTTCTTGTAATATTCTTCTCTATTATGATTCCTTGAGTTGCACAGTATTCATTGAACCCACCATCAATATACTCACTACTATTATCAGACCTCAGACATTTCAGATTTAAACATGTTTCTGTCTCAATCATGATCTTCCAAGTTCTGAACACATTAAATACATTAAATTTATACTTTAGGAAATAAACATTTCTGTTATGACCATCAAAGAATGTGACGTTGTAATGAGAGAAAGTCGCCACACATACATGTGTAATCTAGCTTTCGTGGGTTTTGGCGTCCTACCCCTTCAAAGAAACTTCCACTGCGAATCCTCTGGAATCCCCGAAATCCTCCCGCGAAACTTCGCCACGAAATTTATCCCGCGAGTAATTTCTACGCAGACGATCTTCCTTCTATCGCGACTCCTTCGCGATCCGTCTGAACCGAAGACCTTTCCTGCAACGATTCACCCGTTTGCCTCGCTGAAACTGCCACAAATNGAAAGATGAAAAGTCATTTAGATTTTTATTAATTATATATAAAAAAAAACACTTTCTAATGAAACAATATTATGATAAGTAAATTTAGAAATTAAACTGGGAATAAATTAGATTAGTTGAAAGGTGGCTAATTTAATTTATTTATACTACGCACACATGTGTGTGTGAGAAAAATGTCAGCATGAATCAAGCGGTTTAAAGGGACTCCAAAATTTTCGATCAAAATTTCATGCAAAAAATTATCAAGCGATCGGTTAGCTTAGGTCACTTGCATAGACAACCGGTAATCCCATTGAACCCAAACGACTGGTCAAATCAGCCGAACAATAACAATACACAACTAAAAGTAGAAGCCAATTTTGTCATGTATCGTGTTTGATGGTCACAACCATTCAGGAAAGTGACATTCATTCAATTATTTGTATTATAAAGATGATTAAATTAATTACCCAAGAGTAGGAAAAAATACCAGAATTACTCTCCAACCGTTGAAATAAAAGGGGATAATAATATAATTATAAACTCGAGTCACCTATGATTATAAATAGGAGTTGTTTTACGAATAAGGGTTACACACTCATTTTCCCGAAATTCATTTTGTCATGTTTGTTGTGGTATACATAAAATTTAAAACGATCGACGATGAAGTGAAAAATAGAACGAGAAAAATCACACAAGAAAAGAATACACAGATTTATGTGGCTCGGCAAATTGTCTACATCCACGAAGTTGCAGAGGATTTTCCTATTTGAGGAATTTATATCAGTTGATCGTCTCCAATTACAATAGCAAACTCTTCTTTTCACTTCTTCACTCATCTCTCTCTACACCGAGAAACACCGAAAAAGAAGAAATACGTACAAGAGAAAATTTGTTTCTCTTCTTGCGCAAGCCACTAAGAAGGAATCAAGACCACATTCTTCCTCTTCCAAGCACGCAAAATCAACTAAGAAACAGTACATTGCAAAAACACCTTTATTTATATTTTCTGCTTCTCGTAAGCCTCAACAAGAATCCAAGCAATCCAAGCACGAAGTCTCCTTTCCTGCTTCCGCGAAATGAAGGAGGCAAGAGTTTTTGTTTCGCGTGAAGGATAAAGAGATGGAGACAGAAGGGAGTTTATGTTCTCGTGCAGCCGGAGACGGGAGTGAGAGATCGCGAATAACTTCATATTTCAATTTTGATTTACCTGCAGAATTACTGACAGCCATTCTCATAGCTTCTCAGTTATTTGACAATGGAACCAATATATCAGTGCATGTATCTTATCATCAAATTCAATTTCCACAGACGATAATTGATTTGTGATAGTATTGACATCATCCAGGTGTTGTGCAAAAGACGTACTTTCCGTCATCTTCGAATTGAATAACTTCTTCATCAGATATATATTGTTATTGGCCGATGAATTTTCATATATACCTGATAAGGTTGTCATAAGATCTGCAGTCGTCATCTTCTTGACGACGTTGTGTGCAACGGTCCTCGATAGAATCAATCGAATAACCCCCAAAACCTGTCGATCAAACATATTCCATTCAGCCTCATCCATTCTTTCATGTCTTTTCCCGAATAACAGAAGATGTAGCTTCTTCTCATAGAGACAATCCTATATTTGCATCCTTCAATAACCAAAATTTGTGCCATCCAATTTCTCAATCCTTGAAACCTTCACTTCATCCACAGTCATTGTCCCTAATACCACGAACCCCTCAGGTTGGTGCATGTAGATGTTTTCTTCAAGATCCCCATGAAGAAAGATTGTCTTCACATCTAACTGCTCAAGGAAGAGATATTCAGTATCCATCATATACAGTACCATTCTGATGGTTGTAAGCTTCATCACATGAGAAAAAATCTCGAAATAATCAATATCGTGCTTATGCTGAAAACCTTTTACAACAATTCTAATCTTATGCCTCTTACTGTCATCATGCTCAGTCTTCACCGGGTACACTCACTTGTTGTGCAATCCCTTCTTCCCAAATGAAAGATCTGTTTTAACTTCCAAGTTTGATTTCCTAACAGAGAATTCATCTCCTCCTTCATGGCAAGTTTCCACTTGCTTAAATTTTCATATTGCAAGGTTTCTTCATAACTCTGACGTTCTCTACCACCTGTCAGCAGAATGTAGTTCAAAGTTGAAGAATAACGCTGTGAAGAACCTCTAGCCCTTTCTGACCTGCAAAATGCAACTGTAAGGGTAGACTGCTCTGAAACTATCTATAGAACAATAGGAGTGGATGCCCCATATCCACTCTCCTCGTCACCTGCATCTCTGCCCTGCACTGTAACCATTTAAAATCATAAAATCTTACCAACTCAGATTCTTTCAGTGTTGTTTCAGAATTTGTACTGGACTTGTCCTTGTACATAATATTATCATTGAAAATCACGTTCCTGCTCATAATCTTCCGACCCTGATCATCCCAAAAACGATATCCAAATGCGTCATCTCCATAGTCAATGAAATAACACTTCCTTACTTAGCATCAAGCTTACTTCAAGCATCAGGATTAATGAAAATATAAGAAAGACATCCAAAAGTCGTAAGTTGAGAAAATTTTACCTCTTTCCCACTCCAGATTTCTTCAGGTAATTCACAATTTAATGGAACAGATGACCCCCTGTTGATCAAATAAGCTGCAGTACTGACCGCTTCTGCCCAAAAAGTAGGTGGTAGTCCATCGTGCAATATCATGCTTCTAGCTCGCTTATTAATGGTCTTGTTCATGCACTCTGCAACACCATTTTGTTGTGGTGTTCATATAATGGTCTTCTCCATCCTAATTCCCTGAGCTGCACAATATTCATTGAACCCACCATCAATGTACTCACTACCATTATCATACCTCAGACATTTCAGCTTTAAGCATGTCTTTGTCTCAACCATGGTCTTCCAAGTCCTGAACACAATGAATACATTAGATTTATACTTCAAAAAATAAACTTTTTTGCTATGATCATCAAAGAATGTGACGTTGTAATGAGAGTCTCCAAGAGATGTCACTGGAGAAGGTCCCCACACATTTGTGTGTACAAGATCTAGCTTCTCTGCCTATGACGTCCTGCCACTTTTCAACAAACTGACATTCCTCTGCGAATCCTCTAGAACCGCCGAAATCCTCTCGCGAAACTTCGCCACAAAATTTATCCCGCGAGTAACTTCTACGCAGACAATCTTCCTTCTATCGCGACTCCCTCATTATCCGTCTGAACCGAAGACCCTTTGCCTCACTGAAACTGCCCCAAATTCTTCTCCTGTTGTTCTTGCGCTGAAGCCCTGCCGTAGAAACAACCGCAAACCACCTCTTTGCACGTCCCACGCGAACTCTCTGTTCGTGAATATTCTCGTTGCAACCAAAGAAGGGAATATTCTTCCGGTGGAAATAAAAGATTTCATGATTCCCTTAATCCTTCTCCAGGCATTTATCAAACCGCCTTCAGAACCGCCAAATCGCAGAACTGCTGGCGAACTTCCTCCAGCGCTCCTCTGTCGCGGATCTTCATGTTTGAAGCGATTTCGCAGGCGGAGAACTCCTTCGCTGCAGAATTCCTCAAAGGGCAAAAACCTCGCCAAACTCCCGCGCGAACGCCTGTGCGAAACTGCCGCAGTCGCAAACTCTTCCTCACGTCTACGATTCGCGAACCCTAGCGCTCCTCTCGCCGAACTGAAGAACCTTCGCCTTCGCCTCTGCTAAAACAGCCGCAAACTGCTCTGCTCTTCTGCGAACTGCGAACTCCTCTGTTCCAATTCGCCGCGATCCTCTTCCTCTTCGTTCTTCCTTCTTCATGTGTCAATCTCCTCCACCCTAGAACCTCAACCTTGCTTTGATACCAGTGTCCTCTCAATAATCTCTTTTTTTCATACTCTTAACTCTTAGGGGGTGTCTACTACGGCGATTTATGATTTAACAATACACACACATATATATAGATACATTCATACATACATACGCACATGAAGAATATACTTCTTTATTTTAAAATAAGGGTTGGAAAAAAAATTCATTTGTTGTACTATGAAATCAAAAGAAAAGTTAAGAATAAAAAAATAGCACTGATATGTCAATTATGACAAGACCAATTCTACAAATGTCAGGGTAAAAGTAGTTCATTTTGAAAGTGCAATGTCTATACATTAGTTCGTTCATTTCTAAACCAAGAATGTTTTGATTCCTTTGGAACTAACCTCTCAATTCACTTTTTATGTATTCCAAACTCAACTGATTTTTAAATATACTGCATTGTCATCACTGTACCTCGTTGATGCTTCCGGTCACTGCCATTAGCGACTGACATTACATTAGTCGCTGCTGCGGCGGCCATCGCCACCTTCGCCGGCTCTCCTCTGCCCTTATAACCCAACTACACTAAACCCTGGCAGTTTGTAAACAGCCTGCTTTGCAATTCTCATTCTCATATTCTCTGCTTCTTCCCACCTCCCATCCTCAGCATAAGTATTCGATAACAACACCAACGCACCATCATCGCCTTGCAGTAGCTGAAGCTGCTCTGAAGCCAGCTTAGCTATTTCTTTCTTTCCATAATTTCCACAGCCACTCAACAACGACCTCCAAACTGCCGGCCAAGGTTCATAAGGCATGCTTTCAATCACCATTTTAGCCTTCTCAAAAAGCCCATTCCGAGCTAAAAGATCGACCAAGCAGCCATAATTATCCTTAGAAGGTACCATGCCATGCACAGAGCTTATGGAATCAAAGACCAACTGCCCCTCCTCCACCAAACCAAGATGCCTACAAGCCGAGAGAACGGCGACAAAAGTAGCCTGAGTCGGAAGCATATTAATCCTTCTCATTGCTTCTAAGATTTCAATAGCTTCCATGATCATTCCATGGTGAGCAAAAGCTGTAATCATGGTGTTGAAGAGGATAACATCACGTGAAACACCATTAAAAGCCATCCATGAGCTAATGATATCTCCACACTTAGCATAAGCATCAATGGCTGCACTACCCAAGTAACAATTCATCTCATACCCTGTCTTAATCACAAGAGAATGGATACACCTGCACTGATTAAGGACACCATTATCAGCACAAGAATTAAGGATGCTGCCAAAAATAAACTCATCAGGATTTGCACCAAATTTTCTCATAAAATTGAGAAGGGAGAAGGCCTCATTGTTAAAGCTTTGCCTTGCAAATGCTGAAATCATCACTCCCCAAGTAGCCAGATCCCGAACCTCAACACCTTGGAAGATCTTATAAGAGTTTCGCAGTGAACCGATTCGTTCATAAGTGTTAATTAGTGAGGTACATATATACCCGCAGGAATTAAAACCAGATTTGATGATTCTAGCATGTATTTGTTCACCTATTTTCTGTTGTTGTGTTCCATGGCAAGAGCTCAAAACACTAGTATATGTGAATTCATCTGCTCTGAAGCCATATTTGGTCAAGCATTTGAAAATACACAACGCCTCGGTAAAATGGCAGTTCATGTTACACCCTGCTATCATCTCGTTATAGGTAATGGTGGTGCTGTCTCCATGGCTGTTGAACAAGAACAATGCTTTGTCCATTAATCCACATTTAGAGAACATATTGATGAGTGCATTAACCACAAGAGGATAATGGAAGAATCCAAGATGGTGAGCGAAACAGCTGAACTGAAGCCCCAAGCAAACATTTTCGCTCGCACCACAAAGTCTAAATATAGCAGAAAAAGTTACTTGATTTGGTTTCAGGCCACTGTGCAACATGTTGGAAAACAAAACTGCAACTTTATACACATCCTCTGTGACAGCAAAACCACAAAATACAGTATTCCATGAGACAATATCTTTCTCATGTATTCTATGAAAGACTACCATTGCAAGGTCTGTCATTTCATACCTGAAGTACACATCCACGAGTGAATTCATCATTGAAGTATTGGATTCTAACTCATGGTGGATGATTAAGCTGTGAAGCTGCCGCCCAAAATTCACATTTTCAGAAACCGTGCAGGCTTTAAGAGCGCTAAAAAAGGTAAATTTATCTACAGGAAAACCTTTTACATGCATTAGACGTACAATCCTCATTGCGTCAAAACCATAACCACGGAAAGAATAGCTCTCAGCCATTGTGTTCCAACAAACAAAATCTGGATACTCTATACAGTCAAACACGAGCTCTGCTGCTTCGATATTTCCGCATTTAGCATACATAAAAAGAAGAGAACTGCTTAGGAAGGAGCTCCTCTCACAGCCCATCTTGAAAGAAACTGCATGGAAGGAGTTCCCAAGCTTAATGGTATCAAGCGCAGCACATGCACTCAAGACACTGGCGAGGGCGAATTCATTAGGATGAAAACCAGACCTCATCATCTCCAAATATATTGCCAAGCCAGTCTCATGCTCATCACTGCGGATGCAACCGGAGATCATGGAAGTCCAGGAGACAAGATTTGTTTGAGGCATTTCACAGAACAGCTTAAGCGCATGGTTCAAAAGCTGGCACCTTGAATACATACAAACCAAGTTATTGTTTGTAAAGATATCATTTGAAAAGCCAAGCTTGATAATTTGGGCATGGGTTGCAAATCCAATGAGTGGGTTGTTGGTGCTAGAGGATAAGGTAAGAGCAGAGGCGAAGTGCACGGGTTGTATAGCGGTGTAGCGGGTGGAGGCTTGGAGAGGGATGTCGGTTTCGAGGTAGTTAGAGCTAAAAGTGGATAAATGAGTTGATTTCTCTGTGATGGGAGAAGAGCACATGCAAGGCAAGGTTGGGGAGAATTTTGTTGCTTTCATAAGTCGAGAGGAACGAAGGAATTTGGCAGAGCTCATTATGACTGCCCATTACTTGTCTTCCTGTGGATTCACGCAGCAAATCAAACAGTCTATTTGCCAACTTAACTACAGCGAGTCTGAGTACCCGATAACTCTCTCGGCGGCGGTAAAGGGAAGTGGCCGGAGCTTTCGCATGGGGCTGAGCCGACGTACGACGGCTGTTTAAAAAAATTTCATACATTTTACACAGCACTCAATTCTTATACATTTACGAATCAAACCTCAAAACATTCAATTGTAGAAATCGAATTTTAAAAATATAGCGTCTAATTCATATTTCTCAATAATGTGGAACAGTAAAATTCATATTTTCATGTATAAATAAAATGTTGTAATTTTAAAATTCGTGATTTTGATATGAGATACATAAATGCAGAAGATTTGGTTGCTACAGATAGTGAAATATAGCTTTAAAAAAATTGGCTTGCATTTTAAGGGGTAGATATTAAAAGTTTAAGGGATAGATATGTAAATATATAAGAATTGAGTGTCGTGTATGTAAGGTTCCCTAAAACAAATAACATTTATATTTCTTCAATTTTAAATATTATGAGGCATTAAAATCAAAATTTTCATATATAAATAAAAAATAAATTTTGTCCAAAATTTTAAATTTTATTTTATGAATATAATATTAAATTTTAAATATTTATATTAACTTTAAAGTCTAATATAAGTAAATATATTAATTTCTCCAGAGTTTACTGTGCACTGCTCATGCTAGAGGTGTAAATGAGTCGAGTCTAGCTCGAGCCAATTCTAATATCGAGTTTGACTAGTTTGTTAGATTATGAGCTCGAATGGAGAGCTCAAGTTGTGGCAACCGGTTAATGTCCTAAAGAAAGTATTGATGTCCTAAAATTAGAATTAAATATTCAATGTTCATAGATCTCACTAGAGAAAGTATTGATGTCCTAGAAGTAGAAGCATGCAGTGACATTTCATTGGAAAATATATCGACATAACCAAAAATAAATTAATTGATCGTATCACAAGTCAACAACTCAAGTAAGTATTATTTGTTTGGGACAGCTTATTTGATACAGTGATGTTTTAATAACACATTTAATCTGTTTAGATAAACTACGTTTTCACACCACACCCTACACTGAGTCCGCGCTTATAAGCCACCCGAAAGTGGGGGAGGGGCGACAATTTTGCTTTTTTATTTTTTTCCTTTATAATTTCCAGGGTTCCACCGAATGCAGCACAGCATCCATCTTGCGTCCGCTCTTTGGTCTCTGCAAGCAAATCACCAGAGGAAAGTAGGAAAGTGAAGGAGAGAGAGGGAGAGGAGGGAGAGAGAGGCTAGGCGAGATGTTGAAATCGCCACACCTTATAACGATCGCCTCGATTGTTCTTGGCTGCGTNTAGTGAACCGATTCGTTCATAAGTGTTAATTAGTGAGGTACATATATACCCGCAGGTATTAAAACCAGATTTGATGATTCTAGCATGTATTTGTTCACCTATTTTCTGTTGTTGGATTCCATGGCAAGAGCTCAAAACACTAGTATATGTGAATTCATCTGCTCTAAAGCCATATTTGGTCAAGCATTTGAAAATATACAACGCCTCAGTAAAATGGCAGTTCATGTTACACCCTGCTATCATCTCGTTATACGTAATGGTGGTGCTGTTTCCATGGCTGTTGAACAAGAACAATGCTTTGTCCATTAATCCACATTTAGAGAACATATTGATGAGTGCATTAACCACAAGAGGATAATGGAAGAATCCAAGATGGTGAGCGAAACAGCTGAACTGAAGCCCCAAGCAAACATTTTCGCTCGCACCACAAAGTCTAAATATGGCAGAAAAAGTTACTGGATTTGGTTTCAGGCCACTGTGCAACATGTTGGAAAACAAGGCTGCAACTTTATTCACATCCTCTGTGACAGCAAAACCACAAAATACAGTATTCCATGAGACAATATCTTTCTCATGTATTCTATGAAAGACTACCATTGCAAGGTCTGTCATTTCATACCTGAAGTACACATCCACGAGTGAATTCATCATTGAAGTATTGGATTCTAACTCATGGTGGATGATTAAGCTGTGAAGCTGCCGCCCAAAATTCACATTTTCAGAAACCGTGCAGGCTTTAAGAGCGCTAAAAAAGGTAAATTTATCTACAGGAAAACCTTTTACATGCATTAGACGTACAATCCTCATTGCATCAAAACCATAACCACAGAAAGAATAGCTCTCAGCCATTGCGTTCCAACAAACAAAATCTGGATACTCTATACAGTCAAACACGAGCTCTGCTGCATCGATATTTCCGCATTTAGCATACATAAAAAGAAGAGAACTGCTTAGAAAGGAGCTCCTCTCACAGCCCATCTTGAAAGAAACTGCATGGAAGGAGTTCCCAAGCTTAATGGTATCAAGCGCAGCACATGCACTCAAGACACTGGCGAGGGCGAATTCATTAGGATGAAAACCAGACCTCATCATCTCCAAATATATTGCCAAGCCAGTCTCATGCTCATCACTGCGGATGCAACCGGAGATCATGGAAGTCCAGGAGACAAGATTTGTTTGAGGCATTTCACAGAACAGCTTAAGCGCATGGTTCAAAAGCTGGCACCTTGAATACATACAAACCAAGTTATTGTTTGTAAAGATATCATTTGAAAAGCCAAGCTTGATAATTTGGGCATGGGTTGCAAATCCAATGAGTGGGTTGTTGGTGCTAGAGGATAAGGTAAGAGCAGAAGCGAAGTGCACGGGTTGTATAGCGGTGTAGCGGGTGGAGGCTTGGAGAGTGATGTCGGTTTCGAGGTAGTTAGAGCTAAAAGTGGAGAAATTAGTTGATTTCTCTGTGATGGGAGAAGAGCACATGCAAGGCGAAGTTGCGGAGAATTTAGTTGCTTTCATAAGTCGAGAGGAAAGAAGGAAGTTGGGAGAGCTCATTATGACTGCCCATTACCTGTCTTCCGGTGGATTCGCGCAGCAAATCAAACAGTCTATTTGCCAACTTAACTACAGCGAGTCTGAGTAACNGAGAAGAGCACATGCAAGGCGAAGTTGCGGAGAATTTAGTTGCTTTCATAAGTCGAGTGGAACGAAGGAAGTTGGGAGAGCTCATTATGACTGCCCATTACTTGTCTTCCGGTGGATTCGCGCAGCAAATCAAACAGTCTATTTGCCAACTTAACTACAGCGAGTCTGAGTAACCGATCTCTCTCTCGGCGGCGGTAATGGGAGGTGGCCGGAGCTTTCGCATGGGGCGGAGCCGACGTACGACGGCTGTTTAAAAAAATTTCATATATTTTAAAGGGAAATTTACATACACGGCACCCAATTCTTATACATCTACGTATCAAACCTCAAAACATTCAATTGTAGAAATCCAGTTTTAAAAATACAGCCTCTAATTCATATTTCTCAATAATGTGGAACTGTAAAATTCATATTTTCACGTATAAGTAAAATGTTGTAATTTTAAAATTCATGATTTTGATGTGAGATACATAAATGCAGAAGATTTGGTTGCTACAAAGAGTGAAATATAGCTTTAAAAAAATTGGCTTGCATTTTAAGGGGTAGATATTAAAAGTTTAAGGGGTTAGATATGTAAATATATATGAATTGAGTGTCCTGTATGTAAGGTTCCCTAAAACAAATAACATTTATATTCCTTCAATTTTAAATATTATGAGGCATTAAAATCAAAATTTTCATATATAAATAATAAAAAAATTGAACATGTTGAAAGAAATTGTTTAAAAGAAAATGTATTTTGTCCAAAATTTTAAAATTTATTTTATGAATATAATATTAAATTTTAAATAATTATATTAATTTATAAGTCTAATATAAGTAAATATATTAATTTCTCCAAAGTTTACTCTGCACTGCTCAAGCTAGAGGTGTAAATGAGTCGAGTCTAGCTTGAGCCAATTCTAATATCGAGTTCGACTTGTTTGTCAGATTATGAGCTCGAATCGAGCTCGAATGGAGAGCTCAAGCTGTGACTTGTAGTGGTAGCAGCCGGTTAACAAGTTCGAATTAAAAATTCAATGTTTATAGAGCTCACTAGAGAAAGTATTGATGTCCTAAAAGTAGAAGCATTCAGTGACATTTAATTGAAAAATATATCAAAATAATCAAAAATAAATTAATTGAATCTTCTAGCAAGCCAACGACTCGAGTAAGTATAATATATTTGAGGCAGCTTATTTGGTGCGGTGACATTTTAATAACACACTTGGTCTGTTTGGGTAAACATTGTTTTCACACCACACTTATCTATATGCGGTGACAGCTTTCTAAATGTAATTCAAAAAAATAAAATTTAGTAATAGCTATCCCACCTAATTTATTAATAGATTATTTTTAAGTAGCTTATGAACGGATTATTCAATAAGCTCAATTACCCCTAGCCCATACCGCTCGGATGAGTGCTGGGCACGCGGTTAATTTGAATCATAAGCCGACAATTTTGCTTTTTAATTTTTTTTCTTTATAATTTCCAGGGTTTTTAATTTTTTTTCTTTATAATTTCCAGGGTTCCACCGAATGCAGAACTGCATCCATGTCGCGTCCGCTCTCTGGTCTCTGCAAGCAAATCACCAGAGGAAAGTGAAGGGGAGAGGGAGAGAGAGAGGGAGAGAGAGAGGGAGCTTGAGAAGCTAGGCGAGATGTTGAAATCGCCACACCTTATAACGATCGCCTCGATTGTTCTTGGCTGCGTCGCCGCTTTNGGCAGGCACCAATGATGAATACAAGTGGGCGCAATACCCCAAAGGATATATTGTAGCAAAATTACATACATTTAGTGGTAATGGACACCTCAAGTAGTATTGGGCTCAATTCAAAACTGCTCAGAATAACAAGGGAGATAATGACAACATAAAACATAATTAGTTGATGAATAGCTTGATTGACACTACCTTAAGTTACATAAAAGTTTGTACAAAAAATTCAATGAATTAAAGGGTTTGATCATTACAAGGTTAACTAAAGCCTCAAAAAAAAGTGTCGATAATTGGCCTTGCATTCAATACAAGAAAGGATGAAAGTATCAGCAGTAATATAATTAGATGGAGAAACTTAGTGAAGCTACTACTACCTCCAGCTTCAACATAGACCAGAACAAGACGAGGAATGCAACTCCTTAAGAACAAACCCTACATCAAAGGTGAAGAAAGGGAAAGTCCCAACATTTCAACTACAAAAAAGAAAGTCATACTCTTTCAAAAGGACTATATGACTAAGATCTTACAACAAACCAAGAAGATGGGGCTCCAACTTCTAAAATCAAAATTCAAAATGAAGGTGATAGAACTAATAATCTAAATTGTCACCCACACCTTTGGATCATTAGCGCAAAGAATGATATGGCTTCGAGGCTTAGATAGAGAAGAATTATCAAACAATGAGATTACCTTCACAAATCATGCTCTCCTACTATATCTGAAGGATGTGAGAGTTAGTATTCTAAAAAACCCCTATTTCAAAGATATAATAAAACGAAAAGAAAAAAAATAAAAGGATAACAAAGAACAAGAGATTATTTTATCTAAAAAAACGGCAAAGATCACGATCAAAGTATTGTTGGAAATAAAAAATATTTGATGGAAGAACGTAATTGAGTCAAATCTCAACTTAAAATATTTTCCTCCAATGAATCCAATTGTTGACCAAACGTCAAATTTAGTATGATATACTAAAAAAAATGCCTTAAACTGAGCACCTTACAAAAAGAACTGAAAATATAATCAAGACAAATTACCCAAAGAGAATGAATGATACCTAGAAGTTCAACCGCAATTTGGATGAACGTGTATAGACATCTAACTTCCAAGTTAGACTCGAAGAATAAATAGCATACACCAAGCTTGATCTAGTATTGTAGAATAAAAAAAACAAGCCCTATGAAACCTAGTCTAGACAAAAGCCTTCATTTGGGGTAGGCTATGAAGAGTATTTGAAAGCTTCAAAAACCACTTCTCATTGACAATAAGATCATTGAGATGAGTATCCTCAACTCCTAAAAAGATCATTTCATATAGTGCTTCTTATTTCCCCAACAAGAACATTTTAAAATAAATTTATAAAATTAAAAAAAAAAGAGACCCTATAGGTATAGTGTTATGCCATAAGAGTAGTAAAGACAAAATGTTATACGACAACATTGTCTTTAACTTGTACAGCCTACCTGTAAAACCCCGTCTACCTGGTGAAAATTTTTGTGTTAAAAATAATGCAAGGATTGCAGTTGCTTAAGTACGAAGATAATGAAAACTTTTATACAACAACAACAACAACCATTATCCCACTAAGGAGGTCGGCAACATGAATCCTTTTCCTCCATTGCATCCTATTGAGTGTCATAGTTTCATTTAATTCTAATAGATTACGATCATTTTATATACAATATGCCCAAGTCTTTTTGGGTCTACTTCTACCTTTCTTAATGTAAGTGTAATCTAAAATATATATGTTCTCCCAACAGGATCATCAAATGCTCGACATGTAATGTGACCAAAACATCTAAGACGGCTCTCTCTAATCTTGTCCTCCACTGTAGCTACACCAACCCCATCACGGATACATTCATTTCGCATCTTGTCACTAAGTGGCAAGCCACTCATCCACTAAGCATTCACACCTTAGCAACACTTAATTTTGCTTTATACTTCTATTTCAAAGGCCAACATTATGTGCCATAAAGCATTGCAAGTTTCACCACCATCTTATAAAATTTTCCTTTTAGTCGAAGGAGCACTTTTTTATCACACAATAGACATGATGCATTCCTCCACACAACCAACCAACTTGATTTCTAATAATAACATCACCATCTATATCACCATCACTTTGAACAATAGACCTGAGATATCTAAAACGATTACACTTTTTAATGATTTGATCACCCATGGTTATAACTCTGTCATTAGAGCTACTACTACTAAAATTACATTCCATGTATTCGGTTTTAGATTTACTCACAAGAAGGCCTTTAGACTCCAACGTAGACCTCCATAATTCAAGTTTTTCCTAAACACTTCCTCTAGTCTTATCCATGAGAACAATATCATCAGTGAAAAGCTCTGTAAATGTCCAGTAAGAATGTCCATAACTAAAGCAAAAAGATATGAGCTTAAAGCCGTCCCGGATGTAATCCAACTAAAATAGAAAAATACCTGGTCACATTCAATTCGAACAAAAGTGACAACTATTGTATATATATCTTTAATTACTTGAATATAAGTCATATCAACACTTTTCCTCTCTAAAACTCCTCAAAAGACTTCTCTTGGAAGCTTGTCGTCGATGTTTTAAAAGGTGTGAGCATTGGATGGGTATTTTAGCTATTATGGGACGAGGTGTAAGCCCTAAGGCATCGGGTATAAGCCCCATGGTATAAAAAAAATAAAAATATATAAATATTAAGAATATGTCTCTAGCATTGCAAACATGAAAAAAAAATTATGCAGTTTACTGTAGCTACAGTGAAATTTTTGTAGCTTCACTAAGCTCGTTGTAGCCATAATGTAAAATAATAAAAATTGTGAAACACTATAAACCTCTAACCAAATGAATTGGGTTGAGCTTTTGAGAGAGCACGGGTGCTGAAAAGAGCAGGAATTGGGCTTGAGTACGTGAGCATGATCTACCTGCCTGCCAGAGAAGTAGTCGAGGGATCGCCTCTGCAGGAAGAAGTCGGGAGGGACGAAGTAGAAGCCTGATGGCAGGATCGTCTAAGTGCACATCGAAGCAGGCAGCGTGATCGCCTGCTGCGATGCGAGAGGGACGAAGTAAACGGCGGCAAATTCTTCTGTGTCTCTGCGTGTGAGGAAGAAGCAGAGGGCGTGAGAGATCGACTCTGAGAGGAGACCTTGAATCAATGTGGATTGAGTAAGTATAAAAAATTAGGGTTTTTTTCTTTTTATTTGATTAATAGATTGGGTGTACGCTCATTGAGGTGCAAATTGCACTCTGAGTGCTCCCAAGCATACGCCTTCTGAGCTCTATGCTCCCCACACTGGCTTGATGCGAATAGGCTCACGCCTCGCCCTGGAGCTTACCCGCCTTTTAAAACAAAGCTTATTGTAAGATTTTTCTAAATCAATAAAAATTATATGTAAATTCTCCTTATTTTCTCTGTACTTCTCCATCAAACCTCTCTATAAATGTATAGCTTCCATAATAGCCATGTTTAACATAAATCTAAACTAATTATGAGAAATATTTATATCACATCTTAACCTATGTTCAATTATCCTCTCCTATAATTTTAAACTATAACACATCAACTTAATTCCTCTATAATTTATAAACTCTTGTGCATCCCCTTTATTCTTAAAAATGGGGTCCAAAATACTTTTCATCCACTCATCAAGCATCTTTTTAGTATTTAAAATAATATTAAAGAGCATATTAAGCCAAGAAATTCTCAAATCTCCTATATATTTCCACACTTCAATTGGGACATCATTAGGTCCTACCGATTTTCCCTCCTTAATTTTCTTTAAAGACTCATCAACTTCTTTTTTAATAATGTGAGGTAAAAATAAAACGTTTTTTTATTATTAATGATATTAAGATCACTAAATTCGATCATACTTTTAGAAATTTCATTGAAAAATTAATCAAAATAGCTCACCCACCTATGTTGAATATCTTCCTCTAAGAAAAATGTTTTTTAATTTTCATCTTTAATACACTTTACATGAATTAAATCTTTACTTTTTCTTTGTTTGATTGTTTATACATATATTTTTCACCTTCTTTAGTATCTAATCTATTATAAAAATCATTAAAAGCATAATTTTTATATAAAAAAAAACCCTTATGTGTCGAGCTACATTTTGGTGAATGATTGACATTTTATAAGAAGCTTCAAAGTTAAACACATGAAGGAAGCACTCCTGGGATTGGTGACTCCCTGGGAGGCTACTCTAAAGAAAAAAATAGCAAGTTCATTCAGTGAAAGCACACAATGTCTGAATGGTTGAGAGTCCAGGCTCTTAAAATAATGAAACCCTTTGAGTAGAATAAAAATAAAGCCTTACACATCGAGTTGTATTTTGGTGAATGGTTGAAATTTTTCAGAAGCTTCAAAGTTAAGCACATGAGGGAAGCACTATAGGAATTGGTGACTTCCTAGGAGGTTACTCCAAAGATAAAAATAGTGAGGCCATTCGTAGAAAGCAGCCAATGTCTCGTTAATTGAGAGTTAAGCTCTTAAATATATCCACCTAATCCTAAGCACAGCTTTAGGAGCTCATGTGAAATGGATTAAAAAACTACCGGTAAAACGTAAAGAAATAGTAAAGAAATAGAATGAGAAGAAATACAATGATAAATACTGAGTCTTTCTGTTAGAGGGAATAACGCAGACGCATTTGTCACACTCACTGTCTAGAAATCTTTTAGTTCTTAAGCCTCAGTCAGACAACTGCGGCAACCACTAAAGGAAATAACACTTTTCAGTTGAGAATATTTAATGAAAGCTGAAGCTTCAATCAACCGACCTCGTCTCTGCTCTTCGGCCAAGGAATCCNATGCGAAGTTCCGATCCTGTTCTACGATCATGAGCGAGTACATTCCTTGCTTGGATAATTGGGAGGAGATCAAGAAGCTCAATTCAACGGAACGAGGGGAGAAGTTTGAGCGGCATTGTCCAGAGGAGGGGAAGGGGTTGAATTGCTTAGTTCCGGCGCCAAAGAACTACAAGACCCGGATTCCTTGGCCGAAGAGCAGAGACGAGGTCGGTTGATTGAAAATTCAGCTTTCATTAAATATTGTCAACTAAAAAGTGTTATTTCCTTTAGTGGTTCCCGCATTTGTCTGACTGAGGCTTAAGAATTGAAAGATTTCTAGACAGTGAGTGTGACAAATGCGTCTGCGTTATTCCCTCTAACAGAAAGACTCTCAGTATTTATCATTGTATTTCTTCTCATTCTATTTCTTTACTTTTTACCGGTAGTTTTTTAATCCATTTCACATGAGCTCCAAAAGCTGTGCTTAGGATTAGGTGGATATATTTAAGAGCTTGAACTCTCAATCAACGAGACATTGGCTGCTTTCTACGAATGGCCTCACTATTTTTATCTTTGGAGTAACCTCCTAGGAAGTCACCAATTCCAATAGTGCTTCCCTCATGTGCTTAACTTTGAAGGTTCTGAAAATATTCAACCATTCACCAAAATACAACTCGATGTGTAAGGCTTTATTTTTATTCTACTCAAATGGTTTCTTTATTTTAAGAGCCTGAACTCCCAACCATTCAGACACTGTCTGATTTCACTGAATGGCCTTGCTATTTTTTTCTTTAGAGTAACCTCCCAGAGAGTCACCAATCCCAGGAGTGCTTCCCTCATGTGTTTAACTCTGAAGCTTCTTATAAAATGTCAACATTCACCAAAATGTAGCTCGATGCCTAAGGGTTTTTTTTTTTATATAAAAATTATGCTTTTAATGATTTTTATAATATATTAGATACTAAAGATGGTGAAAAATATATGTATAAACAATCAAACAAAGAAAAAGTAAAGATTTAGTTCATGTAAAGTGTATTAAAGATGAAAATTAAAAAACATTTTTCTTAGAGTAAGATATTCAACATAGATGGGTGAGCTATTTTGATTAATTTTTCAATAAAATTTCTGAAAGCATGATCGAATTTAATGATCTTAATATCATTAATAATAAAAAAACGTTTTATTTTTATCTTCACATTAGTAAAAAAGAAGTTGATAAGACTTTAAAGAAAATTAAGGAGGGAAAATCAGTAGGACCTAATGATGTCCCAATTGAAGTATGAAAATATATAGGAGATTTGAGAATTTCTTGGCTTACTATGCTCTTTAATATTATTTTAAATACTAAAAAGAGGCTTGATGAGTGGATGAAAAGTATTTTGGACCCCATTTTTAAGAATAAAGGGGATGCACAAGAGTTTATAATTATAGAGGAATTAAGTTGATGTGTTATAGTTTAAAATTATGGGAGAGGATAATTGAACATAGGTTAAGATGTGATATAAATATTTCTCATAGTTAGGTTAGATTTATGTTGAACATGACTATTATGGAAGCTATACATTTATGGAGAGGTTTGATGGAGAAGTACAGAGAAAATAAGGAGAATTTACATATAATTTTTATTGATTTAGAAAAATCTTACAATAAGTTTTGTTTTAAAAGGCGGGCAAGCTCCAGGGCGAGGCGTAAGCCTATTCACATCAAGCCAGTATGGGGAGCATAGAGCTCAGAAGGCGTACGCTTGGGAGCACTCAGAGTGCAATTTGCATCTCATGGGGCGTTCGCACAATCTATTCATCAAATAAAAAGAAAAAAAAACTTTAATTTTTCATACTTACTCAATCCACATTGATTCAAGGTCTCCTCTCAGAGTCGATCTTTCACACCCTCTGCTTCTTCCCTCACACGCAGTGACACAGAAGAACTTGCCGCCATTTGCTTTGTCCCTCTCGCAGCAGGCGATCACGCTGCCTGCTTCGATGTGCACATAGACGATCCTGCCATCAGGCTTCTACTTTGTCCCTTTCAGCTTCTTTCTAGAGAGGCGATCCCTCGACTACCTCTCTGGCAGGCAGGTAGATCTTGCTCATGTACTCAGGCGCAATTCCTGCTCTTTTCTGCACCCGTGCTCTCTCGCAAGCTCAACCCAATTCATTTAGTTAGAAGTTTATAGTGTTTCACGATTTTTATTATTTTACACTATGGCTACAACGAGCTTAGTGTAGCTACAGAAATTTCACCGTAGCTACAGTAAACTGCATAATTTTTTTTTTCATGTTTGCAATGCTAGAGACATATTCTTAATATTTATATTTTTTATTTTTTTTATACCGTGGGGCTTATACCCGACGCCGTAGGGCTTACGCCTCGCCCCATAACAGCTAAAATGCCCATCCAATGCTCACACCTTTTAAAACATCGACAACAAGCTTCCAAGAGAAGTCCTTTGAGTTCTAGAGAGGAAAAGTGTTGATATGACTTATATTCAAGTCATTAAAGATATGTATACTATAGTTGTCACTTTTGTTCGAATAGAATGAGGATTGGCCAAGTATTCTATTTTAGTTGGATTACATCCGGGACGGCTTTAAGCTCATATCTTTTTGCTTTAGTTATGGACATTCTTACTGGACATTTACAGAGCTTTTCACTGATGATATTGTTCTCATGGATAAGACTAGAGGAAGTGTTTAGGAAAAACTTGAATTATGGAGGTCTACGTTGGAGTCTAAAGGCCTTCTTGTGAGTAAATCTAAAACTGAATACATGGAATGTAATTTTAGTAGTAGTAGCTCTAATGACAGAGTTATAACTATGGGTGATCAAGTCATTAAAAGGTGTAATAGTTTTAGATATCTCAGGTCTATTATTCAAAGTGATGGTGATATAGATGGGGATGTTATTATTAGAAATCAAGTTGGTTGGTTGAAGTGGAGGAATGCATCATGTCTATTGTGTGATAAAAAGTGCTCCTTCGACTAAAAGGAAAATTTTATAAGATGGTGGTGAAACTTGCAATGCTTTATGACACATAATGCTGGCCTTTGAAAGAGAAGCATAAAACAAAATTAAGTGTTGCTAAGGTGTGAATGCTTAGTGGATGAGTGGCTTGACACTTAGTGACAAGATGTGAAATGAATGTATCTGTGATAGGGTTGGTGTAGCTCCAGTGGAGGACAAGATTAGAGAGAGTCGTCTTAGATGTTTTGGTCATATTACATGTCAAGCATTTGATGATCCTGTTGGGAGAACATATATATTTTAGATTACACTTACGTTAAGAAAGGTAGAAGTAGACCCAGAAAGACTTGGGCATATTGTATAAAAAATGATCGTAATCTGTTAGAATTAAATGAAACCATGACACTCAATAGGATGCAATGGAGGAAAAGGATTCATGTTGCCGACCTCCTTAGTGGGATAATGGCTGTTATTGTTGTTGTATAAAAGTTTTCATTATCTTCGTACTTAAGCAACTGCCATCCTTGCATTATTTTTAACACAAAAATTTTCACCAGGTAGACGGGGTTTTACAGGTAGGCTGTACAAGTTAAAGACAATGTTGTCATATAGCATTTTGTCTTAACTACTCTTATGGCATAACACTATACCTATAGGATCTCTTTTTTTATTTTATAAATTTATTTTAAAATGTTCTTGTTGGGGAAATAAGAAGCACTATATGAAATGATCTTTTTAGGAGTTGAGGATACTCTTCTCAAGGGTCTTATTGTCAATGAGAAGTGGTTTTTGAAGCTTTCAAATACTCTTCATAGTCTACCCCAAATGAAGGCTTTTGTCAAGACTAGGTTTCATAGGGCTTGTTTTTTTTATTCTACAACACTAGATCAAGCTTGGTGTATGCTATTTATTCTTCGAGTCTAACTTGTAAGTTAGATGTCTATACACGTTCATCCAAATTGCGGTTGAACTTCTAGGTATCATTCATTCTCTTTGGCTAATTTGTCTTGATTATATTTTCGGTTCTTTTTGTAAGGTGCTCAGTTTAAGGCCTTTTTTTTAGTATATCATATAAAATTTGACGTTTGCTCAACAATTGGATTCATTGGAGGAAAATATTTAAGTTGAGATCTGACTCAATTACGTTCTTCCATCAAATGTCTTGTATGTCCAACAATACTTTGATCGTGATCTTTGCCATTTTTTAGATAAAATAATCTCTTGTTATTTGTTATCCTTTTACTTTTTTTCTTTTCGTTTTATTATATCTTTGAAATAGGGGTTTTTTAGAATACTAACTCTCACATCCTTCGGATATAGTAGGAGAGCATTATTTGTGAAGGTAATCTCATTGCTTGATAATTCTTCTCTATCTAAGCCTCGAAGCCATATCATTCTTTGCGCTAATGATCCAAAGGTGTGGGTGACAATTTAGATTATTAGTTCTATCACCTTCATTTTGAATTTTGATTTTAGAAGTTGGAGCTCCATCTTCTCGGTTTGTTGTAAGATCATAGTCATATAGTCCTTTTGAAAGAGTATGACTTCTTATTTGTAGTTGAAATGTTGGGACTTTCCCTTTCTTCACCTTTGATGTTGGGTTTGTTCTTAAGGAGTTGCATTCCTCGTCTTGTTCTGGTCTGTGTTGAAGGTGGAGGTAGTAGTAGCTTCACTAAGTTTCACCATCTAATTATATACCTGCTGATACTTTCATCCTTTCCTGTATTGAATGCAAGGCCAATTATCAACACTTTTTTTTGAGGCTTTAGTTAACCTTATAATGATCAAGCCCTTTAATTCAATGAATTTTTTGTACAAACTTTTATGTAACTTAAGGTAGTGTCAATCAAGCTATTCATCAACTAATTATGTTTTATGTTGTCATTATCTCCCTTGTTATTCTGAGCAGTTTTGAATTGAGCCCAATACTACTTGAGGTTTCCATTACCACTAAATGTATGTAATTTTGCCACAATATAACCTTTGGGGTATTGCGCCTACTTGTATTCATCATTGGTGCTTGCGTTTTGCTGATGATATTTTAATAGTCATTTGAGAACCCTTTGATGAATGAGATCTTCAACCACCTCCTATTCAAAACTTTGGAAGTGGTTAGATCTTATCAAGCTTTAGCTTGGACGCCAAAGATTGCTTGAATATTGTGAGAATTTTAGGATTGAACCATTTGCAAGTAGCTTGCTTATTTTGGCTTCCTTCTTCTTTGTATTAGCTAGTTCCTAACTTAAGCCCTCATAACCTGGCGTAAGCCCTCTTAAACCCATGACAGTGCGTCAGCCCTCATAACCCATTGTAGCGGGCTTTGAAAATAGCAACGAGCTATATACACTACATATGTCCTTATAGAAATTTTAGAGTTGATATAATCAATCAATGCATGATAACATGCAAATTTTCACAAGAAAATGAACTGTAATCACAAATAATTATTTAATATTAACGATAAAAATAGGAAACATATGAAATGCAGTTCCATGATAAGAGTTTCTACCAATAATTGATTAACCCCCAAAAGCATTAGAATTGATTAAATTTTTTCCACTAAAAGGAAGTATATTGCAATAGATCTCGAAGCCAATCGCATTTTCAACTTGTAATTTGAACTAAAATTATTGGTGATGGGCTTGTCTCTTAAGGAAGGTTTTAAGATCTTACACCTGATCAAGTATCATTATATGAAAATAGATGAATAAGGAATATTTGACTTTCAAAGCAGGTTTTTTTGTNGACAAGCTTCCAAGAGAAGTCCTTTGAGGAGTTCTAGAGAGGAAAAGTGTTGATATGACTTATATTCAAGTCATTAAAGATATGTGTACTATAGTTGTCACTTTTGTTCGAATAGAATGAGGATTGACCAAGTATTTTTCTATTTTAGTTGGATTACATCCGGGACGGCTTTAAGCTCATATCTTTTTGCTTTAGTTATGGACATTCTTACTGGACATTTACAGAGCTTTTCACTGATGATATTGTTCTCATGGATAAGACTAGAGGAAGTGTTTAGGAAAAACTTGAATTATGGAGGTCTACGTTGGAGTCTAGAGGCCTTCTTGCGAGTAAATCTAAAACTGAATACATGGAATGTAATTTTAGTAGTAGTAGCTCTAATGCAGAGTTATAACTATGGGTGATCAAATCATTAAAAGGTGTAATCGTTTTAGATATCTCAGGTCTTTTGTTCAAAGTGACGGTGATATAGATGGGGTTGCTATTATTAGAAATCAAGTTGGCTGGTTGAAGTGGAGGAATGCATCATGTCTATTGTGTTATAAAAAAGTGCTCCTTTGACTAAAAGGAAAATTTTATAAGATGGTGGTGAAACTTGCAATGCTTTATGGCACATAATGCCAGCCTTTGAAATGGCAACATAAAACAAAATTAAGTGTTGCTAAGGTGTGAATGCTTAGTGGATGAGTGGCGTGACATTTAGTGACAAGATGCGAAATGAATGTATCCGTGATAGGGTTGGTGTAGCTCCAGTGGAGGACAAAATTAGAGAGAGCCGTCTTAGATGTTTTGGTCACATTACATGTCGAGCATTTGATGATTCTGTTGGGAGAACATATTTATTTTAGATTACACTTACGTTAAGAAAGGTAGAAGTAGACCCAAAAAGACTTGGGCATATTGTATTAAAAATGATCGTAATCTGTTAGAATTAAATGAAACAATGACACTCAATAGGATGCAATGGAGGAAAAGGATTCATGTTGCCGACCTCCTTTGTGGAATAATGGCTGTTATTGTTGTTGTATAAAAGTTTTCATTATCTTCGTACTTAAGCAACTGCCATCCTTGCATTATTTTTAACACAAAAATTTTCACCAGGTAGACGGGGTTTTACAGGTAGGCTGTACAAGTTAAAGACAATGTTGTC
>JXCR01082647.1:0-23074 GCA_002079205.1 Phalaenopsis hybrid cultivar
AAGAACAATTGAAAGAATTCGTAAAAAAAACAAGTCTTGCTCCGAATAAAGTGATAGCCTATTCTTCGAGTCTCTTACTTGATCAAGCACATAATCAGTGAAGTAAAAGGAATCACACATGCCATAGATATTTTCAACCACTAACTGAACTTTTGTACATGTAATGACCCTATTTATAATCATAAGTTCAATTATTAGTTCCCTTAATTAGTCATAGATAATATAGAAGTCACACTTAATAAAGAGCTGCAGAATAGAAAACAACAAGAGAGATGCATAGAGAGTACACGAGTGGTAGAAAGAAATATATAGAAAGCTGCTAAAATAGAAGATTGCACAGCCAACCAATATAAAGTTTGCAAGGAGACACTAAATAGAAGAACATACGGCAAGATCAATACAAAACCACATGATAAAAGCCACAGGTAACTGTTAGAAACGGTGGAGCCCGGTCCACTATACTTGGGCGGTTACTTTACTTTGGAGAGTCACACCCCTTATCAAATAAACACTCCCGCCTTCCTCTTTTGTGAAGTTAAGCATCTCTTCGCTCTCTCATGTTCGTGATAAAAACTTCAGATGGCTCTCCTTGGGTTTTGAAATGACGCTTTGAATTCTTCTTCGATTTCCTCGGGATAGAGGAAGGTTTCCTCGGGGCAGAGGGAGAGAAGTTCAAGGAGGAGCAGTTCCTTGCGGCAGAAGGAAGAAGAAGAAGATTGTTCTCCTTAGGCTTCTTCTTGGTGGCTTGTGGAAAAAGAGAAATTGAGTTTATTTCTCTTGTAAGTTTGTCTTCTTCGGTGTATCTCCGTGTAGAGTTTTCTTCAGTAGATCTCGGTATAGAGATAGAAGAACAGAGAAAGAAGAAGAGAGAGAGCAACGAAGAGTGAGAGATTCTTCTTGTAAGTCAAGGTGATCGACTGATGTAAATTCCTCAAGTAATAAAATCATCTGCAACTCCGTGGAAGTAGACAATTTGTCGAACAACGTAAATCTGTGAGTTCCGCTATGTTGTTCTTTACTGGTGTGATTTTTCTCGTTATATTTTTCACTACGTGGATCGTTCTCCTGTTTGATTTATATATATACCACATCAACTGGTATATCTGGATCTCGCAACAACAACAATTGGTATCAGAGTGTGGTTTTGGATCTGAGGAAGAATGATGGTTGCAGATGAAGTGAAGGTTTCAGGGATCGAGAAGTTTGATGAAACAAATTTTGGTTATTGGAGAATGCAGATAGAGGATTACCTTTATGGGAAAAAACTGCATCTTCCGTTATTGGGGAAAAGACCTGAAAAGATGGATGAGACTGAATGAAATTTGTTGGATCGACAAGTTCTGGGAGTTATTCGATTGACTCTATCGAGGTTTGTTGCACACATCGTCGTCAAGGAAAGGACGACTGCAGATTTCATGGCAGCCTCATCAGGTATGTATGAAAAGTCATCGGTGAATAACAAGATACACTTGATGAACAAGTTATTCAATTTGAATATGGTGAAAGCTGTTTATGTTGCTCAACACCCGAATAATTTCAATATTATCACAAATCAATTGTCATCCGTGAAAATTAATTTTGATGATGAGATATGTGCACTGATCTTGTTGGCTTCATTGTCAGAAAATTTGGAAGTCATGAGGATAGCAGTTAGCAGTTCTGCGGGTAAATCTAAACTGAAATACGATGATATTCATGATTTGATTTTGGCTGAGAAAGTTCGTAGGAAAGATTCTGGCGAGGTCTCAGGTTCGAGTTCGGCACTGAATGTTGATTTCAGAGGGAGATAATATGACATGAACTCAAGTATAGGGAGATCAAAATCAAATTTTAGTAAGCAGTCAACCTGCTAAAATTGTGGCAATGCTGGTCACATAAAGAAGAACTGCAGGAATCCTAAAAAGATGGAGAATGATAGGACAAATATGGTATCTAAAGAATTATATGATGCACTATTGTTAGTAATTCATAGTTCTGTTGAATACTTGATATTGGATTCAGGGGCTTTGAATGTGGTCGAAAATCTACCAGAGGCCACAGTGCAGGGCAGTGATGGAAGTGAAAAGGAAAGTGAGTCCGGGGCACTCATTCCTATTGTTCCACAAATAGATGTTGAAAAACCACAGAGCTGTGAAGAAATCTTGCAAGATGAAAGTTTGAGCAAGTGGAAGCTGGCAGAACTTCCACCAGGGAAGAAGACATCACACAACAAGTGGGTGTACCAGTGAAGACTGAGCGTGATGGTAGTAAGAGGTACAATGCTAGACTTGTTGAAAAAGGCTTTCAACAGAGGCATGATGTTGACCATGTAGTGAGAGTTGTAAGAAGAGACAAGAATAACCCAGGAAATAGCATGGAGGTGCAAAGTTATGTGGAGTCTGCTGATATATTAACTGAGGGTGTTACTCTTGTGAAACTGAAGTTACGTACAGCTTCAGTTGGTCTTCTGGAGTGAAGACAGAGGCTTTGAGTTGCAGAGGTGGAGGATACATGTTGAAGAAAATGGCGACACCGTCAGTGGAGGATATTAGTTTGAGGAAGGAGATGTTGCAACTTGTGTACCGGTTTCCAAGTGGGAGACTTGTTAGAACGGTGAAGCCCGGTCCACTATGCTTGGGCGGTTAGTTTGCTTTGGAGAGTCACACCTCTTCACAAATAACCACTCTTGTCTTCCTCTTTTGTGAAGTAAAACATCTCTTCGCTCCCTCTTGTTCGTGATAAAAACTTGGGATGACTCTCCTTGGATTTTGAAGTCACGCTTTGAGTTCTTCTTCAGTTTCCTTGGGGCAGAGGAAGAGAAGTGCAAAGAGGAGCAATTCCTTGCGGCAAAAGGAAGAAAGAAGAAGAAGATTGTTCTCCCTAGGCTTTTTCTTGATGGCTTGTGACATAAGAGAAATTGAGTTTATTTCTCTTGTAAGTTTGTCTTCTTCGGTGTATCTCAGTATAGAGAGAGAAGAACAGAGAGAGAAAAATAGAGAGAGCAACGAAGAGTGAGAGATTTCTCTTGTAAGTCGAGGTGATCAACTGGTGTAAATTCCTTAAGTAGTAAAATCCTCTGCAACTCCGTGGACGTAAGCAAGTCGTCGAACCACATAAATCTATGTGATCCGCTGTGTTGTTCTTTTTTGTGTGATTTTTCTCGTTCTATTTTTCACTTTGTCGATCGTTCTCCTGTTTGATTTATATATATACACCATATCAACTGGTATATATAGATCTCGCAACAACAACAATAACATGATCATAGAGAGTTCAAAGTGACAAAAGGTCGTCTGAATCACAAAAAGATTTGTAGGATAGCAATTTTATGAGCCAATTAACTGAGAAAAGTGGGTAGATCAAAAGCTCTACAATACAAACAAACACACCTAAACATCATTGAAAAGGAAAAAAATTAACAAAAAAAAGGTAAGCCCTTGTCATTTTAAGGATTGGAAAGTGAAATTTAACATCAGCAACAACAAAAAATAAATAAATACAAACAAACCAAAACTTATAAATCCTAACAAGGGAGAACCTGAGTAATGTAACATTAATTCCTCTAGTCATTTAATTCTCTAGTTCAAAGCACATAATAAAAATTTTAGTGTCCGTGTATTTATAAAGTCTATATACAAGAACATAACTTCTAAAGTTAATGCTATGTGGTTAAAAAGTAAGCAAGGAGTAATATACTATTCGCTAATAAACCATCATGGGGCCTTAAAATAAACTCTATTAAAAATACAATTATACCAACTATGGATGCAGAATCATGTGTTGAGATAAGCAAGTGATTGATAATCAAAATAAATTTGGCAAAAATAAAAAATATATATTAAAACAGATGCAAAAGAAAACTAGTTTTATATAATGAGGAATATTTTTAATAGAGCGGAATGAGAGAAATGCCAACAAAAGGTAAGTGAAAAATAGATCTAAGTGATTCCGCCATGTGCAATGAAGGCCATGATATGCACTAATAATATGTTAGAAAAATTAATGCGGTAGGATTCAAAAGAAAAAGGATAGGCCAAAGATAATAAGGCTAGAAGTCAAGCAAAATAAGATTAGCGCCCCATACAGTACTCAATAAGAATGAATGGAAATAATGATTCATAAAACAAACAAAAGAAAAAAGGCTGGATGAGACTGATGATGATGGTGGCATTAAGAGAATCAATCAAAACAAAATTTTAATCTTAGTTGTACATGTCATATTATGAATAAAGAAAATGCTAAGTACTGCTCCACTGCAAATGTTCACATTAAAAAGCAACTAATGACAGTCTGTAAATATGTATATTCATACAACTAATAAAGAGCAACAAATAAGAGACGTGAACGATGGCAGTGTAAGGAAAGCAAGAAAGCAGATTTCATACAATCAAAAGCTCTGCACTATCCTCACGTTCCCTATTAAACTGTTGGACTTACATATTTAAAAAGGCTCAACACTATTTGGGTAGATAAGAAGTAGAGCAGAAAGATATCAACAAACAAGCTCATCACTAGATAAACAGCTTTGTAGGATTGGAATGAAAGCAATCACAAATTTTGAATCATGATTTGGTTCATAGTTAATACAATGAAAATGTGATAAATTGAAGTTCAGGATGAACATTTCGTGAAATACTAACACAAGCCTTGTTCTTCTACATTTGCCTGCGATGAATCTTTATTTCCTGTTAGGCAAAATGTGCTACGCTCGTTCTATATCTAAAGCTGCAGCATATCTTGTACAACTATATCTGTTTGCAGAACCATATAACAGGAAAGAATCTAAAAAATACAATTTTAAAACCTATGTTCAGGCATTAAGGGGAAGAAGAGCAATGAAAACACCCTGTAAAAGAAAATAATTTAAAAGAACTTCGCAGCTTCGTAAAGGCTAAAAGAACTAGTCGTGACAGCAGTAGGATTTGCTCCTCCACTAAACTCACACACTCCAGATAGGTAGGGAAATAAATCTTCTGAATATAGAATTATGTCTAATGAAGAAAACATAACCCATCTTAATATAAGAAAATGCCTCCAATTAAACCATAACCGCATATTTCCCTTCATTCCCCGAAATATCTCTCAAACTTTATTAGTCCACCACATCACAGACGATCATTCAACCATTAAAAGCAAATAGAAAAATTAACCACGCGTGTCTTGTAAACAGCCGGATCTCCGTTGCCGTCCAGACTCAATCATCATTACAGAAAAGAATAATAGAAAAAAAAAACAAACACGAGAGTATGAATAAGCCAATCGCATACCTTCCATGTTAGCGAGAACTCCAGCAAGAGGATGGAGAACCAAGATNCGTTGCCGTCCAGACTCAATCATCATTACAGAAAAGAATAATAGAAGAAACAAAACAAACACAAGAGTATGAATAAGCCAATCGCATACCTTCCATGTTAGCGAGAACTCCAGCAAGAGGATGGAGAACCAAGATGAAGCACAGAAACCACCTCTCCATGGCTTCCCGCATCCACATCTCCATTTCTCCAGCGCAAACCCTTCACCTACCGCAACAAAGAACGCAGATCCATTACAAAATCCCCTCTTAACACACCCAGACTCCCCAGAAACCTCGTCAAAAACTCGAATCCCGCAGCAATCCTCTCGATCAAAATCAGAGCCCACGTTCAGCAACAGAGATGCGATCTCAAGCAAATGCACCGCCGATCTGGAGAATATTATACCCAACCTTTTTTTCTCTTCCTCTCTCTTTTCTTTCTCTATTCTTCTTTGAGAAAAATCGCTGGATGTCTTTTTGGTCAGCAGAAAGTGAGGTGGTCGCCCTCTGGACCTCGCATGCAGACCGCAGGGGTGGACCGGAGGAGGGCTATTGGCTACCCGGGGAAGCTGCCCCCTACCCGCTGCCCGCTGCCCGATTGTCAAAACGCACGCTTAAGGCCCGCCTCAGCCGGCGAAATGTTGGACCGGGGCAATGTCCCCTACGGTCAAGGACGCGTGGGGCCCAAAGCAGCCACGTGTGACGAAAGATAATTCCAGTCCTCCCCCACTCTTTCCGATGTGAGAAGCACTTGTACCTAATTACATGCTTAAATCACGATTAGTGATGATAATAGACTATGATTGTGTGGATTAAAGGCTAATGGGGTTTAGTTTATTCAAGATAAAGTAATGGGTACGGAACTATCTTGGGAAAATGATTGAGCGTTTTAACTTTCAATCAAGAGGTTATAAGTTTAAGTTGTTGTATATGTGGTATTTGGGTGTTTGGATAGGTGTATGGGAAAGATGCATCGACATACAAAGCAAATAATTTTTATGTACTTATATATATCAGCTAAACTTTTATATTTATGGACATAGCACTCAAATCTTTATCATCACATCAAATCAAAAAAAGTTATTTTTATTAATTTTTCAAAATTCAATACACATTTTCATCCATAGATTTAAAGCATTGAAATATTTTGTGTGTTAATATGGAAGTTTATGTTTGAGATATATAAATACAAATGTTGAATTCTGATTGGTTTGTGAATCAAGCTAAATGAAGAGAGCATAAATAAGGAGAGATGGAGAGAGATAGAAAGAGGCTAAATAGTAAGCTGTCGCGATCAGTTATGTTGAATTCATAAAATGATTTTTCTATTTATAGATGAGATAGTATAATATGATGATGTTACATTATTTTCTTGCTTTAAAGGGGTCAATAATGGGATATTTCTGGTATTTTACATACGTAAGATGGTCGTTTGTCAACTTTCTGACTTGGCCGACTGAACATGGTTGGCTTCGAGTCAGCAGAATCAGCTCGGTTGGCTCAAATCAGCTTAGTCAGTTGAGATTGGCAANACTAATATTCAAGATAATGTTATGGGTACGGAACTATTTTGGGAAAATGATTGAGTTAATGTATATGTGGTATGTGTGTGTTTGGATAGGTGTACGGGAAAGATGCATCGACATACAAAGCACATAATTTTTATGTACTTATATATATCAGCTAAACTATTATATTTACGAAGATAGCACTCAAATTTTTATCATCACATCAAATCAAAAATAATTATTATTTTTTTTTTCAAAGTTAAATATATATCTTCATTCATAGCATTAAAGCAGTGAAATATTTTGTATGTTAATGTGGAAGTTTATGTTCGAGATATTAATTACAAATGTTGAATTCTGATTGGTTAGTGAATCAGCTAAAGGAAGAAAGCATAAATAAGGAGAGCTGGAGATAGAGATAGAAAGAGGCTAAACAGTAAGTTGTCGCGATTAATTATGTTGAATTCATAAAATAATTTTTTTATTTATAGATGAGAGAGTATAATATGATGACGTTACATTATTTTCTTGCTCAACAATGGGATATTTATGGTATTTTACATATGTAAGACGGTCGTTTGTCAACTTTCTGACTTGGTCGATTGAAATCAGTTTGCTTCAAGTCAGCTGAATCAACTCTGTTGGCTCAAATCAGCTTAGTCGGCTGAGGATGGTCAACATAGGTCAGTCGGTTGTACGACGTGTTTGTTAACCCTTTGTCCCTAACGATAAACTTCTTGGGCATTCTCTGATGGTTGGATATATCGTGGAACCAGGTCTTTAGATCAGTTTTATGGGAGGGTTGGCTATTGCCATGGGTCGTCTTTCTGATGGTGGTTGGCCCGTTTGTTTGTTTGTCTCATCTTTGACCTAATGGCTCGAGCTTGGGTTATCTAGTCATCTTTTGATCAGTCCCGTAGCTTGATCGGCTTTGGCCTTGCTAGCTTTGCTTGGTCAAACAAGTATGTCTCATGATTTTATGTTATTGGGTCATCCTTCATCGTACTCTTCTCTATTGATTTGTTAGATCTCCTCAAGATTAGTGTTAACACATTTTTATATACATATTTTAGTTCCTCAATTTTCTTACTTTTTGAAAGCGATGAATAATTTTTTTTTTTTTTGCAATAGTAGATTACAATTATTATTAATTAACGATTCAATGATTGAACTCCCTTGATTTATATACCTTGTTTTTTTATAAATAAGGTGCAATAAGACTCTCATTTCTTATTTGGTCATTGACTCTCATTTTAATTAGTCTACTTCTGGGTGTTGTGACGAAGAGTGTATTAAACCCCTCGAGTGATATCCCTAACAAAGATCTGTACATTTTGACTTTAGGAACTGAAAGGACGGGACTGCCAAGAAGGTAAACAAAAGAAAAAAATTATCATTAAGAAGAGAGAAGTGGTTGCACTCTCAATGTTGAATCTGTTGGGGTCGTATGATTTGTTCCTCAGTGATGAGCGGAGGAATATTTAGCTGATTGACCCCATCAATCTGACAGCCTAACCTTTTGTTGCGACACAAGACTTGACGATCAAATAGGTTGTGCAAGAGAATGTTGATGCCCTCTCATCATATGGTGAGGGATTTGTGTTTATTACGACATCTGAGTTGGATGGATTCTTGGGTATGAGGAGCCTCAACTTTATTTGTTAGATTTTATTTTTTTCTAAATCCTTTTGATTTATGTTATTTTGTTAGCATAGATGACTCAGTTTTGAGAGACCTGTGTGAGGATTTAGCCATGGCTGACATCGGCGGGAATCCAACAGAGGTGCCAACAGCGGCGAAAGAAACACAAAGTGAGGGTGAACGACTCGAGTGAGGATGGCAGGGTTGACTGCCAATAGATCCTGTCGAGCCACGCAGGGAAGCAGCTGATGGGCCCCGGACATGTTCTGGATCATTGGCTCGCCGCCTAGACGAAAAGTTTAGTTGCTCGGTCGGTATGGATCCAACAAGACGAGGAGATGTACAAATTGTTGGCTCGTATGGAGAAAGTGAAGAGGATGGAGGAGGCGGTGGCCAATCTTCATTAGAAACTGTCTGACATCTAAGAGAGAACCTTGATACTTCATGTTCTAGATAATAAGGATCTACTGAATAAGTTTAGGTTTGCGGGAAAATCTTGTATAAGAGGCAGCTTCGGTTGGGGTATGTGTTGGCTCAAGCGGTGGCTAACCCTTTTTATAAAGTATTTTATCTCAAACTAATTTTTTAGTGCTTTTTTGTAATTTCAATGTATTTTTGGAATAAAATTTATTTTCATGTTTTGTTTTTTTTTTTTTTAATGTTGATGTAATCTCTCTGTCTCCGCGTTTTGAAAATCACGGTAGTATCATTTTTATCGCTACACGGTGGTTCAACGTTTTTTTGTTTCCCTACATATATATATATTGACTAAATGATTTAAGAAACAAAATATATTGAACACTTGTAATAGCTCAAATGCTTTATTTTAATATCTGTGAAATTTTGCTAGGCCATGATAAGTCCTAAGCTATATTGTGTTTGTTTTTTAATGCATGATTTCTATAATGAAAATTAGAAGTGATTAGGTTATTAGTTAGAATTTTTTTGAAATGTTAGAAAGATTTTTAATGATTTTTAGAGTTACCCAAAGTATTTTAATTTTTTTTATATATTTGCTGTGTTTAGTAATTAAAAAATCATAATTTTTTACTTTAACTATAATTTTTCCTAATTAATAAATATAAGCCTAATAAAATAACACTAAAAAATTAAAAATAAAAATTATTTATTCTGCTAAAAAAATTATCTCTGCAATTTTTTAGAATATGCTTTAGCTATTTTTATGCGCATATTTTTCAAGTTAAATATAGCATTTTACAAATTAATTACTTTTCCAATGCGGGTCCAAGGTCATGTTTTGCATTTCATATATAAAAATTTTGGTGGATTGTTAAATATTTGGGAGAGAATGGTGGCTAAAATACAAAGACTTGTCTAGACTATGCTACTTTAGGTTGATTTGAAATATCTCTTTTTAGAAAGTGGCTTGAGATTAACTAAATTGTTGGAAATGATTATTGATGGTTAGCTTAGGATGCATTCATATGATCTGGAGTATAAGGTTTGTTTTAGATGAGTTTACAACAGACTTAAGGGTTAGAGAACAAAATTTAGGATACGGATGAGGGGTGGTTGTGAATATTTATAGTAAGTGTTATGGAGAGATAATAAAAAACTTATAATAAAAACAAAGATAAATACTTAATCTCACCAAAGAAATGACAACATTTGAAGCCAACGAGCACCAAGCAAGAAGAGAGAAAATTCTCACTCAAATATTTTATTGAACAATTGATCAAAATTCATTACATATCATCCCTATTTATATCTATTATAATGATAAAAAGGGTCAATAAAAGTAAAAGGATAAGGATATTTTTATGGAATAATAAGTGGTCATTAATGAAGAAATGTGCCAACTATCAATAATGAAGAAATGTTCCTCTAAGTTTGTAAATTCAAACTTTCTAAAATTTAAAATTGAAATATTTATAATGTATTATTGTATATGAAAAATGTGTCAGTATGAACTTCGAGATAACTGAACTGCTCGGATAGATACAAACAATCGAACGAGGTTTTTGATGATCTTTTGGGTTTGATACTAGCGAATAAGTCATCTGGTTCTTGTGATCGAAAAAGCGTATCAAGAAACTTCTCTCAGGGAAGCGTTCGACCCTTAGAACGATTGACACGGAACCTTCTTTTTTAGACTGATTGTTGGCAGACTTAAGGTACAACAAACAACTGACAAGCTCTTAGGAACTGAATCGGTCCTCCAGTCTTATTATATGTTGATATTTTTCTAATTACCAAAAAGTCTCTCTAAAAGGCTAATAATGAGAGGGCCTATATGCAATTTTGTAGAATCTGGACTCATTCTTATAAATGAGAGTTCAATGTCATGAATAAATGTTACACATTTCTTAATGGTCTATACTACTCTTTTTCTCTATAAAGTTCAATGATTTGAACGTGTTTTCTGAACTGTTTCATATTCAACAATTATAATATTATTTTTACTACCACTGAGAGAAAATCCATATCTAAAATTTAATTAGTCTCAAAATTTAAGACATTATTTTAAGATTAATATTATTGATTAAAATAGTATATTTATTTTAAATAAATTATTTGATTTTATATTATGTTAATAAAAATTTGAGAAATAGGGGGACCGCGCGTGCGAGGAAAAAAAATGCCGTATTAGATAATACACTACCTCTCTCTATGAGGAGAACACGTGTCGATTTCTAGCAGCTGTGGACCAGGTTGAAGTCGCCGCACGTGCGGGGTTGCTTTTTAATGTAAGAAATGATTTATACTTTAGGAAAGTGGCATGATGGGATGCATGAAAGCATCATTAGCAATAAATAACTAATTTTTTTTAATACTTAGTTAATGAAAACAAAAAAGATAATTTTATTAAAATTCTAATAGGGGGCATTTACATTAATACCACACAATTCTTATGTAATTACATATTTAATGCCAATTTTTTTATATGTACTACCATACTACTTAGTATTATGTCAAAAATATCATTATTTAAATGTAAAAGCAAAATTTCATGTAGAAGTCTATGACATTAAAATCTTAAAAAAATTAATATTAAACTTTAAGTACTGATATGTAAATACACGGGAATTAGGTGATATGTAGGTAAATTTTCCAATTCTAATATATACTTCAAAATGAATCAAATATTTGCTCGTTCATTTTTCACCTTGAGTGTTTGTTAAGAAAAATATAGAGAAGCATTTAATAATTAAAGGATTTAGAAAGAAAACTTTTCCATTTCAAAAGTTTATAGTTTTTTTTTCTTTAGAGCAGTGTATAATTATACTTCTTGATGTGTGCTAGAATATTTACGGTGGTAGAGTAATAACTTATCGTCTTAGCATGATACTTAATAAGATTGTTAGCTAATACTTTCTTGGTCTTCAACTTTACCTCTCGGGTTGCTGCTCTAGTCTCTCTGGTTGCTGCTCTAGTCTCTCTGGTTGATCTTTCTCATCTGCATCGTACTCTTAGGGATGCTTAGGGCTCAGCGGAAGGAAGTAAAAGTAATTTATATTAGTCTCTTTTGTATAAGCAATGTCACTTTTACCCTTTTCTTTATTTGCAAGTTTTTTATTCCAATGGCTATATATATATGCTATTGCATTATCATTTGCATGCAAGGGGATTTTGATATAGTGAAATAAGAAAATGACGACTTATCTTTTTTCAGGCGTATTTCTCCACTCCTTCCTCTATCCTTCTCTGTTCTCTTTTCTCTCTTCTTCTCTCCTTTAGTTTATTTTTCCATATGGTATCTGAGACGAGCAACTTCACACCAAGAATGGATTCCAACACCTCCAGTTCAACCCAAGAACATCAACTGAATTAGCAACCACTCCACCAGATCAAGGAAAAGAACATACCAACATCTTTAATGTTCTTAATGTTTCACATCAAGAATGTAGCTACAAATCCTCTTACACAAGAAAATTACATGGTGTGGAATGTACAAGTCTCTAAACTTCTCACCACAAATGGTTTTTAGCTCTTCTTAGATAGCAAATTTCTTATCCCTTTAAAATTTACCTAAGACGAAAATGAAAATATCATAGAAAACCAAGATTAATTGTTATGTCAACTCATTGATCGAAACCTAGCAGTTGCAATCTTTTCCACTATCTCCCCCTCCATCTTACCGCACATCCTTTATTTAAGCCGTACTGTCAATATTTGACAAAGCCTAGAACAACAATTTCAATCCGCCAATAGATCTCGTGTCATTCATCTCAAAAGTAAACTTCATAATATAAACATGGGATCACATACCATGCAACGATACCTGGCTATTATAAAGAATCTAGTGCGAAACATTGCAACTGCAGACTCCAAAATAGACAATGAGGATATAATTCTCTATACGGTCTTCCACCAAGTTACCAAGGTTTTAAAACCGCCATCACCATCAGAACAAAAACTCATCCCCTAAATCTAGAGGATTTTATTCCTTACGGCGTAGCGAGGAGTGCAATCAAGCAACCGATTGCATAGAAAGGTAAAGGAGGTTTTCAAACTGCAAAAAAGCATCCCAAGAATTCTTCACATAACAAGTCATACACCAACAACAAGCCAATGAACACAAGCAATGTGACAAAATCAAGACAAAGTATAATTTTCCAAATATGTAATAAAAAGGGTCACTCGGCACAGACCTGCTAGCACATGGCAAATTTCGATTACAAACCCATCACTCCCTTCCTAACTACCGCTTTAAACAACTAAGTTCAAACAAGAAACCAAGACTTGATCTTGGACATGGGAGCCATGACTCATATAACACCTCATCTTGAGAATGAACAATAATCTACTACATAAACAAGATTAGATCAAGTTGTCATAGGCAACAACCAAAACACAACCATCACCCATACAAGTATTGGTCTTCTGCCAACACCCACCAACAAGCTTATTCTATCACCCTTATTTTTTGCACCACAAATATCATATAATTTAGTTTCAGTTAACAAACTCACATAAGACAACAACTGCCAGGATATTTTTTTGCGCTAACAACTTTTATATTCAGGATTTAGCAACCAAGAAGATTCTTTTTTTTTTGGAACTGTTGATCAAGGGTTGTACCGAATTACAACACTTGACAACACCAAAGGATCAAACCTCTGGCTTCTTAAACTAGGTCAACCCACAAGAAAGCAATTGAAAGAATAGCTCACTCACATTCTCAGCTTCACATATCTCTCTTTTCTCACATATGAACTTACTGTTTAAAAAATCACAAATCGCCTTTTGTTCGCAACACTATGATTATAATGTTTTTGAAATGATTCGTTTATACATATGGGGGCCATTTGCTCAAGCCTCCCTAGGAGGTTCCAAATATTATGTGATGTTTATTGATGCATATTATTGTTTTTGTCGGTATCTTCCCTCACAACATGAGTCTGAAACTATTGCTTTATTTATATCATTACACAAAATGATTAAAACCATTTTAATGCAAACATAAAATACTTAAGAACAGATGGAGGCAGAGAATGCACCTCATATAACATAAACAAGTATTTACAACAACTTTTTTAAGAAACATTTATCTAATAAAACTTTTAGCTTTGAAGAAGAAATTCAAGGAACTTATATCTCGAAAGGATTTTAGTCTTTTAGTTTTTTTTTAAAACAACTCCTTTCAACCTTTCGAGATTATTTATAAAATTTATAATTTATGAGATTTATGCATTTTGATATTCTTTTAGCGAGTGAAGATATTATGGATCAATTATTTTCCATCTTTTTAATAATAATATTTTTTTGTTATTGGCTTCATATTAAAATTCTCTCATTAGTGTGTCATCTAGGGTTATGAGTTAAAATCATGCCTACAACTTACCCTCATGAGATTTTTCTTGTGAAGACTATTGATATCTACTATTAGCTTCCATAGATGCTTTCTCATGGGCTGGCTCAAAAAGCGTTCAACAAAGTGTAAAGTCATTTAAGAAAAAATATTGAGTACAGAGATTTTTTATTCAATGAGCCTACTTTCTCTTGTCATGATTTTCATAATTCTCCTATATTTTGTGTGTAGTGGTGCATATCAATTGCATAAATGCCCCTTATAAATTATGAAAGTGACACCTTTGGAATTGCATATTAAAATTTGACAAGTCTTTGGCCACTTGAGATATTAAAATTTTGTTTTTCCCTCGTTGAATGAGATTATAAGATGATGTTTCCTATTTTGTTCAGAAACAAACATCAAGTTCCAAAACACACCCTTCTTCTCTCACTGATTATTATTTATCTTCAAACCAAGAATGAGCGCACGGGTGAGAGACCAACAATCCTTTTTTTATTTATCTTCAAACCACCGCTCCACGAAATTTTGGCAACTTATTCATATATATATATATATATATATGAAGAATATATTACAATCGATCACCTTCTTTCTTCCATTTTTCAAAATCTCATTCAAATATCAAAATTCATTATAAAATCCAAACCTTTTTTTTTATTTTTATTAAATTCTCAAGCGAGAATGGCAAATAAAAAGAATCACATGAATAAATAAAAGAGGCGGTGTGCCACTATCTCAGAAAAACAAGAAAAAAGTGGCCGAGCTCCGCACAAATATGCCCACTTCTAATGCTAATATCAATTTAGATTCAGAATTAAGATACAAGGCAGGACATACAATTCTCAATCCTCGTCAAGCGGCTCCGAACATCAAGCTCCTTGAAACCCTTGCATGTACATTTTAAAGTTTACAAGCTTCTTGATAATAAGCTTGACAAGAATCATTTAGTTAATCCTACGACCTTAAATTTAAATGAATGCTAATACAAATACAAAACTCAATCTCAAAATTGAACAAAAATGATAACTAAAGTTGTTAGGTCTGCAAATAATTTGAGTGATGGATAATATTAAATCAAAGCAAAAAAAGAATTCTATTAAATATAAAATTAATCAAAAATCAAATAAAAATAAAATAAAATAAGGAAAAAGAGTGCGAGGGTTAGGTGCCGCAAATAGTGGCCGATGGCTTTATTAAAAGAAGAACAATTCTTCCCAACACATAAATTAAAAAAAAAACAGAAATAGTTTATTTAAATGGGTAGGTTAGAATATGATATAGATATTGTCTAATTATCTTAATTCAAATCAAGTATTCAACACATGCGCAATAAGCATGATAATAGCTTAAAAAATTGTAAAAAAAAAATGTAGGGGAAGTGAGAAGAGATGCATAAAACGTATTAGAGAAATCTGAAGCAAAACTCAGTAACATAAGCACACAAAATAAGAAATAACAGAAAAAATAAAGAACATCAACACTTTATGTTAAAAAACTCAAACAACTAGAATAAAACCACATAGCAAGCAATCGGGGTCATTTTAAAACTAATTGTTAAATTCAACATTGTCGGAGAGACACACGCGTGGAATAGAGCGTCGGAGAGACACACGCGTGGAATAGAGCGTCGTAGAGAGAAAGGAAAAATAGAGAGAATGCAGTACTGAACAACAAAATTATTTAACCTTTCTTAACGAAATGAGCCGTGTTCATTTTTTTTTTAAATAATGGAATAATTGGGATTTCATTTTGGTTTAATTGCTTTTCTTCCATCCAAACTAAACCCTTAGTGGATTCTATGATTACATATCTTGCACTTTTTCCTTTGAAAGTCATCATAAGATCCCAAAGTCAGTAATAAAATTCAAACTCACCATCCATGGCTTCGCCACTCATTTTGTATTTAATCAAAATTCTAAAAGAAAATTTATCAACTAAAAAAGTAGTCGAAAACAGATAAATATGCATTCATTTTTCATGGGAATGGAATCATATAGGAGCTTCTACATATAACTCCTCACATAGATCAATTGGCGAAACACTTGTCAAATTCCCAAATCACATAGATCAACCCACAGGGATGCAAGAAAAGCCCTCCATCCATAAGAAAAACGAAGATAAAAGCAAAAGCGAAAACACTCATCCAATGTTATTCGGGAAACAAGCTAAAAGCCACATGGAGCGTAGAATCAAAAGGAGTAGTGACAGGGAGGAGAAAGAGCGCACAGAGCTACAACCAGCGCCGATACACAAGCAACCCCAATTTCTTGTAAGCAAGATGCCTTGGAAATTATCAGTTGGGCAGGTAATTTTGTGAATTCAGTGAAGGGATAGCTCTCGTTTTCCCTACTGGGCCGCAAAATGATCACGGAACGCAACGCTTCCCCTCAGTTCATAAAATGAAATTCCGCAGACATGATTTTACAAAACGTCATGCCACAAACGCCTATCTCACGACTTCTAAAAACGGAAACACCCAAAAGGCTGCCTCAAACACACCTTTACTTTCGATACCCATGATAGGATAAAGGTTTCACCAACTGAAGTTTGAAGACCCCATGAAAAGTTGTCACTCGTTTTATATATACATCAATATATGTTATAAAAATAGCACAACGATACTACATCATACCATGGAACTGAAAAGGCAGCGTAGTTACAGGTCCACAGTACAAGACATGAAAAATGATTTAAACCTAAGTCATGAGATAAATCCCAGAACTAAAGACCAGTAACAGGGCTCTGTATTTAAGAGGAAATAATTCTTATGCACCTGAAAAAAAAAAAAAAAAACGTATCTATAAGATTTATAGTTTTATTAAATTAACGAAAATTCCACAAACCTACCATCAAGTGGAAACCAAAACATCAAATTCAGAAGCCAATTGTTGAAATGTATGCAATATAAATGCATGTTTGATCAGCAATGTTTTAAAGGAAAGCCAAATTAAGGAGAAGAGCAAGCAGCAGCCTTTCTTTAAATAATTTATTCTTCATGAACTTCTTCTTAAAGGCGTTAAAAAATTAACCAAAATAGTATAAAGAATGATATAGGCGGGAATAAATTCAGAAGGTCATCAATGTGAAGAAGCAGAGCTCAAACATCAGCAACCTCCTTCTCTGCTGCTGCAACCCTTCTGATGCCTTTCCCTGCCATGGCCAGCACCATCACTTGGGTGAATTTAAAATATCAAACATGTTCTAGCTTTATATCAAATAAAGNTGGCGTTAAAAAATTAACCAAAATAGTATAAAGAATGATATAGGCGGGAAAAAATTCAGAAGGTCATCAATGTGAAGAAGCAGAGCTCAAACGTCAGCAACCTCCTTCTCTGCTGCTGCAACCCTTCTGATGCCTCTCGCTGTCATGGCCAGCACCATCACTTGGGTGAATTTAAAATATCAAACATGTTCTGGCTTTATATCAAATAAAGTATACAATAAAATTAAGGTAAAAAAAAAGCAATTTCACATGACCTCAGCTTTTCATATGCATAATAGATGGTAGTGTTTATATAACATGTTCAACAATTAAATTCCTCAAATCATAATAGACAACAAAAGATGAGAAAAAACAAACATCAAGAGTTCTCAACTTGAAAAATAAGGTCATTCAATCTCAACTAGGTGAAGTTCAAGCTGAACATGAAAAATCATTTTCATCGTACTTCAAACTGGAAGTACGACTATCAACTAATGGTGGAGACAAATCATTGCATCCAAGCAAGGATTATTCAATCGATGACTATTCTTATGTCACAGCAATACTAGAAAGCCATAAGGACAAACCTGGAGCAACTGTAAGCTCAATACGGTAAGACCTCAGAAAACAATCTGAACAGGCTTGGATCCACTGTCAATAGAAGCTTTCACTGCATCCAAGACAACTTGAGTCTTCCTGCTGATGGTAGGCCATTTATAGTCAGGCTTCGATCCAGATTCTTTTATCTCAGAAACTAATCTGNTATTAAAGTTGCTCAAAATGAAGAATATATTACAATCAATCACCCTCTTTCTCCCATTTATCAAATTCTCATTCAAATAACAAAATTCATTATAAAATCCAAACCCTTTTTTTTCATTTTTATTAAATTCTCAAGCGAGAATGGCAAATAAAACAAATCACATGAATAAATATCAATTTAGATTCAAAATTACGATATAAGGCAGGACATACAATTCTCAATCCTCGTCAGGCGGCTCCAAACATCAATCGCCTCGAAACCCCTGCATGTACATTATTTTTGGTAGTTCAAAAAAAAATTCCTTGGTGATTAATTAGTAAATATAAATATTTCGGATGATTTGTATGCAATTATGCTTTCTTTTTAAAGTTTACAAGCTTCTTGATTGATAATATTACTTGATAATAAGCTTGACAAGAATCATTTAGTTAATCCTACAATCACAAATTTAAATGAATGCTAATACAAATACAAAACTCAATCTCAAAATTGAACAAAAATGATAACTAAAGTTGTTAGGTCTGCAAATAATTTGAGTTATGGATAATATTAAATCAAAGCACAAAAAGAATTCTATCAAAATTGTTTTTGATATACCTGGATAGTATTAAATATAAAATTAATCAAAAATAAAAAAAGGAAAAAGATGCGAGGGTTAGGTGCCGCAAATACTGGCCGATGGCTTTATTAAAAGAAGAACAATTCTTCCCAACACATAAATTAAAAAAAAAAAATCAGAAATAGTTTATTTAAATGGGTAGGTTAGAATATGATATAGATATCGTCTAATTATCTTAATTCAAATCAAGTATTCAACACATGCGCAATAAGCATGATAATAGCTTAAAAAATTATAAAAAAAAATGTAGGGGAAGTGAGAAGAGATGCATAAAACGTATTAGAGAAATCTGAAGTAAAACACGTAACAGAAGCACACAAAATAAGAAATGACAGAAAAAATAAAGAACATCAACACTATGTTAAAAAACTCAAACAACTAGAATAAAACAAATAGCAAGCAATTGGAGTCATTTTAAAACTTATTGTTAAATCCAACATTGACAGAGAGACACCCGAGGAATAGAGCGTCGTAGAGAAGGGAAAAATAGAAAGAACACAGTACTGAACAACAAAATTATGTAACCTTTATTAAAGACATGAGCCGTGTTCATTTTTTTTTCTAAATTAATGGAATAATTGGGATTTCATTTTGGTTTAATTGCTTTTCTTCCATTCAAACTAAACCCCTAGTGGATTCTGTGATTACATATCTTACACTTTTTCCTTTGAAAGCCATCATAAGATTCCAAAGTCAGTAGTAAAATTCAAACTCACCATCCATGGCAGCGCCACTCATTTTGTATTCAATCAAAATTCTAATAGAAAATTTATCAACTAAAAAAGTAGTCCAAAACAGATAAATATGCTTTCATTTTTCAAGGGAATGGAATCATATAAGAGCTTCTACATGTAACTCCTCACATAGATCAATTGGCGAAACACTTGTCAAATTCCCAAATCACATAGATCAACCCACAGGGATGCATGAAAAGCCCTCCATCCATAAGAAAAACGAAGATAAAAGCAAAGCGAAAACACACATGAAACGTTATTAGGGAAACAAGCTAAAAGCCACATGGAGCGTAGAATCAAAGGGAGAAGTAGTGACGGGGAAGAGAAAGAGTGCACAAAGCTACAACCAACGTCGATACACAAGCAACCCCAATTTCTTGTAAGCAAGATGCCTTGGAAATTATCAGTTGGGCAGGTAATTTTGTGAATTCAGTGAAGGGACAGCTCTCTTTTTCCCTACTGGGCCGCGAAACGATCACGGAACGCAATGCTTCCCCTTAGTTCATAAAATGAAATTCCGCAGACATGGATTTTACAAAACGACATATGACAAACGCCTATCTCACGACTTCTAAAAACGGAAACAACCCAAATGGCTGCCTCAAACACACCTTTACTTTCGATACCCATGATAGGATAAAGGTTTCACCAACTGAAGTTTGAAGANGGGATCAAACGCATATGGTGCATTTGGGGCGTTTGTCGCTTTTCTAAGAAGCAGTTGTTAAGCCCTTCTTGGAGAAGCAGCTTCTCAAATGCTGTCAGAAAGCAGTTGTTGGAAAAACAAGAACCTGTTTGAATAATTTGTCGTACTGCAGTTGTTCTAATGAAAAGATTGTTTTAGCGTTACATATGAAACATATCAGAATAACTACAATTTTCAAAATAATTACAGCGGAATAAAATAAACAAGCCCAGCTACACAAACAACTATAAGAAGTTCAAAATTCTCTAATATATAGAAAGTGACTAGTCATTGTATTCAAATATCTACAATAATAAAGACCACGAAAATAACCAATAAGCCTGAAATGATGTTTATGTTCATGTCTTGACGATCAAGTCTTCAGGATAATCTCCTCTCCACAACAGCATCTCTCCTCACCTGATTACTGTATGAAGTGAACTCATCAGTGCCATCAGTCCAACAAAAATACTTACAATCTTCAAGTGTCATATTTCTAGGATAAGAGTAAAATCTACTCCCGTAGTTATCTTCCCTTCTCGATTGATACTCAACACATCTTTCGCCATAATGGCATGGCAGAACTCTCGAAATACCTAATAATCTTGAACTCATGTTTTCTGTGATTATAATATATTGTAACTTAAATTGTTAGAAAATAGTAGATATGAAACAAAACCGTTATATAAATTTAATAGTTTTCAATAAAAATAAAATGCAGAAAATGACACATAAAGAAAAACTTAATACAAAATGCTACAAATATGTCGAAAATATATATTTATAAATCTAATGTACAACTGAAATAGGAATCATCAAAAAGAAGACAATATGTAATGCTGCATAAAAACATTTGATGCATTCACTAAAACATCTGTAACATATTCTCTTAACTAGATCATCTACTGAATACATTCTCCTTTAGATATGTTGTACTCGTCCGTACCAAAGTCCTCATCAGGTAATGAATGTCTGACCCGAAGTTTGAATACTTCCTCAGACATGCAGGTAGGATCTTTATCTAAGACCCTGAAATCAATAGTCTCATAATGGAAGCCTCCGTATAAAATTATGCAACATAGTAGTTGCAGCAACTATCTTGACCTATTTTTGGAAGGAAATCGTCGGCATATCTCGAAGTATGACCCATTTCACTTTCATACACCGAATGTTATCTCATTAACACTTCGTAATGACGAGTGCCTTTTATTGAAGAGTTCATTCATCCCTCTAATCATTTAGCTGCTGCACTCAAAATCTAGAAGGTGATACCTCGTGTCGGAAAAATATTTTAAGAGACACGATTATAATGAATATTCTAAATCGACGAGATAATATTTTTCTAAATAATAATATCATGAGTTTGGGGTTGAAGCATAGGAATGTGACTTGAAACTATTGACCTAGCATCTAAAAAAAAATATTTGCATTAGCTCAAAAAAAAAATTAATGGATATTGCTTAAAAAGAACCAATATTGCTGGTAATACTCTCTATAAAATGCTCTTCCAGATTGAAGAAAAGGAAATAGAAATGCAATTGTTAATCTAACATCTAAACTGAGATATTTGCAACATGTCAAAACAATTTTTCATTGATATATTTAAAAAAAACCCAATAGTGCTCGTAATTTTCTCCATAAGATATTTTTTCAAATTAAAAAAGAGAAAAAATAAATGCAATTACTGGTCTAACAAGTAAACTAAGATATTTATAAAACTTAAAAAATATTTTCTAGTGAATGTATCTTCAGAAGAACCAACACTGTTCATAATACTTTCCATAAAATATTTTACAGATTAAAGAAGAGAAATGTTAAATGCATTAACTGAGATATTTACAACAGGTTAAAACATTTTTTTATGGATATATTTTCAAAAGAACCAACAGTGATCGTAATACTCTCCATAGAATGTTTTTCCAGATTGAAAACAGAGAAAAAAATGCAATGTCTGACCTTACAAGTAAACTGAGATTTTTGCAATAGCTAAAAACATTTTTCCTGGGTATATCTTCAAAAAAACCAAGACCGCTCATAATTCTCTCGAAAAAATTTTTTTGAGATTGAAGAAAAGAAAGAGGGAAATACAATTACTGATCTAGCATCTAAATTGAGATATTTGCAACAACTAAAAATAATTTTTTCTGGATATATTTTCAAATAATTCAACAATGCTCCTAATACTTTTCATAAAATATTTTTCCAGATTGAGGAAAAGAAAAAAGAAATTCAATTATTATTATTATTGTAACATCTAAATTGAGATATTTACAACAATTCAAAATAATTTTTCACTTATATAATTCCTAACAGAACCAACAGTGCTTGTAATATTATTCATAAATATTTTTCCTTATTGAAGAAGAGGGAAGTGAAATACAATTACTAATCTACCATATAACTGATATATTGGCAATAGGGAGAGTAGTTATACCACCAATCGATAATAAGAGAAGTAAAAAAAAAAGAAGTTATACCACCAAAGCACCAAAACCACCAAAGTACCAAAACCACCAAAGCACCGAAATCATCTAACAACCAACAAATAAACCGAAAAATAAGTAGTTAAAAGAAATAACGAAGTAACAAACCAACAAAATCAAACTACCACAACAAAGGGAGGGGGATGAGTCATACATACAGAGAGAATCGAAGAGAGGCGGCAGGAGCGAGCACGAATGGAGGAGAGAAGGAGATCGGGATTTTGCCCTAAAGTCGCGGCGGAAGAGAAAAGAGTTGGGGGGAGGAAGTCTAATCGAGGGTATTATCGGGGACATAGGAAAAGATAATGACATTTCCAAAGGGGTAGCGAAGGGATTTCACAATCGAAACGGAGCCAAGGACGCGGAATGCACCTGCATTCCCCCCCCCCCC
>JXCR01082647.1:23163-46165 GCA_002079205.1 Phalaenopsis hybrid cultivar
GTTCCGTGGACCACCAGCACCGAAAAGCAGCGAGAAAGCCGCCTGTCAAACACTCAAAATAGCCTTTTCAAAACGATAAACATCAAAAGTGATGCCCCAAACGCACTATTAGCCTAAAACTAACTTTAAAACTATTCAAGGCCCTTAAGCATATAGTCTTCGAAAGGTAAGAATCAGAGCAAAAGAACTTTAAAAAAAAACATGAGGACTTAGCGTGTAAGATAGTTTTTTAAGAAATTAAACTCAAATTTATGTTCGATAAATTAAAACAGCTACTTGCTCTTCTCCTCATCCGCAAAACTCTATAAGTTGACCNAAAAATTCCACAAACCTACCATCAAGTAGAAACCAAAACATCAAATTCAGAAGCCAATTGTTGAAATGTATTCAATATAAATGCATGTTTGATCAGCAATGTTTTAAAGGAAAGCCAAATTAAGGAGAAGAGCAAGCAGCAGCCTTTCTTTAAATAATTTATTCTTCATGAACTTCTTCTTAACGGCGTTAAAAAATTAACCAAAATAGTATAAAGAATGATATAGGCGGGAATAAATTCAGAAGGTCATCAATGTGAAGAGGCAGAGCTCAAACATCAGCAACCTCATCCTCTGCTGCTGCAACCCTTCTGATGCCTCTCGCTGCCATGGCCAGCACCATCACTTGGGTGAATTTAAAATATCAAACATGTTCTAGCTTTATATCAAATAAAGTATACAATAAAATTAAGGTAAAAAAAAAAGCAATTTCACATGACCTCAGCTTTTGATATGCAGAATAGATGGTAGTGTTTATATAACATGTTCAACAATTAAATTCCTCAAATCATAATAGACAACAAAAAAGATGAGAAAAAACAAACATCAAGAGTTCTCAACTTGAAAGATAAGGTCATTCAATCTCAACTAGGTGAAGTTCAAGCTGAACTTGAAAAATCATCTTCATCGTACTTCAAACTGAAAGTACGACTATTAACTAATGGTGGAGACAAATCATTGCATCCAAGCAAGGATTATTCAATGGATGACTATTCTTATTTCACAGCAATACTAGAAAGCCATATGGACAAACCTGGAGCAACTGTAAGCTCAATACGGTAAGACCTCAGAAAACAATCTGAATAGGCTTGGATCCACTGTCAATAGAAGCTTTCACTGCATCCAAGACAACTTGCGTCTTCCTGCTGATGGTAGGCCATTTATAGTCAGGCTTCGATCCAGATTCTTTTATCTCAGAAACTAATCTCGAAAACTCGGTAACCATTAGAGCTTCCTGGGGCAGATCGGTAGAGACAACATGCTTTTGGGACAATGTTGCCCATGCGGTAACGGCATCATTCAACAAAGAATCAGAAGCAAAAGTAATGTTTGCAGAACTCTCTTCGAAAGGAATGATGAAGTCATTCAGATGCAGTGTTCCTTTTGATCCAATGATAGTCAAATCCATAGTGAGGTTGGCCAAAAAGGAGCAGTGAAATGTTGCAACCCTACCATCCTCCCAGTGCAAGGATGCATCACAAGATAGAACCACCCCAGCTTCGTTCTTAACCGGGTTGGGAAATGCAATGGCAGTCTTGGGAAGGTTGTAGTCATTTGCCCATAAAATTGAACGGATGCAGTACCAGCCTGCATCACCGAGAGCTCCAAGGCCGTCAAGATCAGGCTTCACCCGGATGTCATTTTGAAGGAAATCAGGGCTTCCATTGAAGCAAAATATGCTGTTAGTCTGCAATAAAGAGATGGAAAAATTTTCATGATGGATTCAGATTGAGACTCTTACTCAATAATTGCAAATATATTCAAGAAGGTAGCAAGTTTTATAAAGAATGCTCATCAGTTTACAAGCAGTACACAAACGAGAAATAAACAGCAATCTAGGGCATAAAAAGGGTCATAATGCTACCGATGAATGGCACAAAAGAAAGTATATTGTCAGTAAAATCCTGTTTAGCTCAAACTAGTATTTATTGAATCTTAATTTGACATATCTTATTCAATAATAACGATGAAGTATCTCCTGAGAATTGTTTGGATGTTGTATAGTCAAAAAACAACTATCCAAGTCATCACAAATCAGATTATCTAGGTCATCTTAAATCAAACGGCTTGGAGTCTATCCATTAGCGGAAGCCGTTCTAAACAAGTTAAAGAAATAAGTTGGACAGCCAAACGTGTCTGCCAATGTCAGGAAGACGAAACAACCAAGGCTGAGTGACTGACGCTGGATAACTGAAGCCAAGCAACCGAAATTAGATAACCAAGAATGAGCGATTGAGGCCGGGCAACCGAGGTTGAGTGACTGAGACTGAGTGATTGAGGCCGATGAACAAGGCTCGGTAATCTGTGCCGTGCGACTGAGGCCGAGTAACGAATGTCGAGCAACTGAGGCCGAGTAATGAATGTGGAGCAACTAAGGCCGAGTAACAAATGTCGAGCGACCAAAGCCAGATAACCGAGATCGAGCATTCGAGGCTGANGTAGTATTTATTGAATCTGAATTTGACATATCTTATTCAATAATTACGATGAAGTATCTCCTGAGAATTGTTTGGATGTTGTATAGTCAAAAAGCAACTATCCAAGTCATCACAAATCAGACTATCTAGGTCATCTTAAATCAAACGGCTTAGAGTCTATCCATTAGCGGAAGCCGTTCTAAACAAGTTAAAGAAATAAGTTGGACAGCCAAACATGTCTGCCAACGTCAGGAAGACGAAACGACCAAAGCTGAGTGACTGAGGCCGGATAATTGAAGCCAAGCAACCCAAACTAGATAACCAAGAATGGGCGACTAAGGCCGGGCAACCGAGGTTGAGTGACTGAGACTGAGTGATTGAGGCCGATGAACGAGGCTCGGTAATCTGTGCCGTGCGACTGAGGCCGAGTAACGAATGTCGAGCAACTGAGGCCAAGTAATGAATGTCGAGCAACTAAGGCCGAGTAACAAATGTCGAGCGACCAAAGCCAGATAACCGAGATCGAGCATTCGAGGCTGAGCGACCAAAGTAGAGAACCCGCAACTAGGCACTGGAAGATGATCGTTCAGGATCAAACACATATGGTGCATTTGGGGCGTTTGTCGCTTTTCTAAGAAGTAGTTGTTAAGCCCTTCTTGGAGAAGCGGCTTCTCAAATGCTGTCAGAAAGCAGTTGTTGGAAAAACAAGAACCTGTTTGAATAATTTGTCGTACTGCAGTTGTTTCTAATGAAAAGATTGTTTTAGCGCTACATATGAAACATATCAAAATAAAATAAACAAGCCCAGCTACACAAACAACTATCAGAAGTTCAAAATTCTCTAATATATAGAAAGTGACTAGTCATTGTATTCAAATATCTACAATAATAAAGACCACAAAAATAACCAATAAGCCTGAAATGATGTTTATTTTCATGTCTTGACGATCAAGTCTTCAGTATAATCTCCTCTCCACAGCAGCATCTCTCCTCACCTGATTACTGTTTGAAGTGAACTCATCAGTGCCATCAGTCCAACAAAAATACTTACAATCTTCAAGTGTCATATTTCTAGGATAAGAGTAAAATCTACTCCCGTAGTTATCTTCCCTTCTCGATTGATACTCAACACATCTTTCGCCATAATGGCATGGCAGAACTCTCAAAATACCTAATAATCTTGAACTCATGTTTTCTGTGATTATAATACATTGTAACTTAAATTGTTGAATAGTAGATATGAAACAAAACCGTTATATAAATTAAATAGTTTTCAATAAAAATAAAATGCAGAAAAGGACACATGAAGAAAACCTTAATACAAAATGCTACAAATATGTCGAAAATATATATTTATAAATCCAATGTACAGTTGAAATAGGAATCATCAATAAGAAGAGAGTATGTAATGCTACATAAATACATTTGATGCATTCACTAAAGCATTTGTAATATATTCTCTTAACTGGATCATCTCCTGAATACATTCTCTTTTGGATGTGTTGTACTTGCTCGTACCAAAGCCCTCATCAGGCAATGAATGTCTAACCCAAAGTTTGAATAATTCCTCAGACATGCAGGTAGGATCTTCATCTAAGACCCTGAAATCAATAGTCTCACAATGGAAGCCTTCGTATAAAATTATGGAGCATAGTAGTTGCATCAACTATCATGACCTATTTTTGGAAGGAAATTATCGGCATATCTCGGAGTACGACCCATTTCACTTTCATACACCGAATGTTATCTCATTAACACTCCGTAATGACGAGTGCCTTTTATTGAAGAGTTCATTCCTCCCTCTAATCATTTAGCTTCTGCACTCAAAATCTACAAGGTGATACCTCGTGTCGGAAAAATATTTTAAGAAACACGATTATAATGAATATTCTGAATCGACGAGATAATATTTTTTTCTAAATAATAATATCATGAGTTTGGTGTTGAAGAATAGGAATGTGACTTGAAACTATTGACCTAACATCTAAACAAAAATATTTGCATTAGCTCAAAAAAAAAATAATGGATATTGCTTAAAAATAACCAATATTGTTGGTAATACTCTCTGTAAAATGCTCTTCCATATTGAAGAAAAGGAAATAGAAATGCAATTGTTAATCTAACATCTAAACTGAGATATTTGCAACATGTTAAAACAATTTTTCATTGATATATTTTAAAAAAACCAAATAGTGCTCGTAATTCTCTCCATGAGATATTTTTTCAAATTAAAAAAGAGAAAACATAAATGCAATTACTGGATTAACAAGTAAACTAAGATATTTATAAAACCTTAAAAACATTTTCTAGTGAATGTATCTTCAGAAGAACCAACACTGTTCATAATACTCTCCATAAAATATTTTTCAGATTAAAGAAAAGAAATGTTAAATGCATTACTGATCTAACATCTAAACTGAGATATTTACAACAGGTTAAAACATTTTTTTATGGATATATTTTCAAAAGAACCAACAGTGACCGTAATACTCTTCATAGAATGTTTTTCCAGATTGAAAAACAGAGAAAAAAATGTAATGTCTGATCTTACAAGTAAATTCGGATTTTTGCAATAGCTAAAAACATTTTTTCTGGATATATCTTCAAAGAAATCAAGATCACTCATAATTCTCTCGAAAAAATATTTTTCGAGATTGAAGAAAAGGAAGAGAGAAATACAATTACAGATCTAACGTCTAAACCGAGATATTTGCAACAGCTAAAAATAATTTTTTCTGAATATATTTTCAGATAATTCAACAATGCTCCTAATACTTTTCATAAAATATATTTCCAGATTGAGGAAAAGAAAAAAGAACTTTAATTACTATTATTATTGTAACATCTAAATTGAGATATTTACAACAGTTCAAAATAATTTTTCACTTATATAATTTCAAACAGAACCAACAGTGCTTGTAATACTATTCATAAATATTTTTTCTTATTGAAGAAGAGGGAAGTGAAATACAATTACTAATCTACCATATAAATGATATATTTGCAATAGGGAGAGGAGTTATACCACCAATCGATAAAGAGAGAAGTAAAAAAAAAGAAATTATACCACCAAAGCATCAAAACCACCAAAGTATCAAAACCACCAAAGCATCGAAATCATCTAACAACCAAAAAATAAACCGAAAAATAAGTAGTTAAAAGAAATAACAAAGTAACAAACCAACAAAATCAAACTAACACAACAATGGGAGGGGGATGAGTTATACATACAGAGAGAGTCGAAGAGAAGCGGCAGGAGCAAGCACAGACAAAGGAGAGAAGGAGATCGGGATTTTGCCCTAAAGTCACAGCGGAAGTGAAAGGAGTTGGGGGGAGGAAGTCTAATCGAGGGTATTATCGGGGACATAGGAAAAGATAACGACATTTCCAAAGGGGTAGCGAAGGGATTTCACAATCGAAACGGAGCCAAAGACGCGGAATGCACTTGCATTCCCCCTCCCCCTCTCACCTGTTTCTACTTTCTGCGTTCCGTGGACCACCAGCACCGAAAAGCAGCGAGAAAGCCGCCTGTCAAACACTCAAAATAGCATTTTCAAAATGATAAACATCAAAAGTGATGCCCCAAATGCACCATTAGCCTACAACTAACTTTAAAACTCTTCAAGGCCCTTAAGCATATAGTCTTCGAAAAGTAAGAATCAGAGCAAAAGAACTTTTAAAAAAAACTTGAGGACTTAACGTGAAAGATAGTTTTTTAAGAAATTAAATTCAAATTTATGTTCGATAAATTAAAACAGCTACTTGCTCTTCTCCTCATCCGCAAAACTCTATAAGTTGACCCGACAGCTTAACACTTTCTTGTAGTCCCAAGAAGACAAACGAGATTAGCTTATGGAAATTCTTTGACAATCTTTTAGTAGTAATAGCAGACAACTTACTGATAAAAAGTTTAAGTTAATAACGATCAAGAAAATTATTGCTAAAAATTTAACATGATTTTTTCTACACATGATATGCACTCGTCATCACCAAAAGAAAAATGTTAGGATGAAAATACTTTAACACTTTTTCCCCTACTTTTTCTTGAATTTACTTTAGACGAGTTGTTTCATGAAAAAAATAAAAAAATTAAAACATGATGTAAAGATAACTTCTAAACAATTCTACAGCGACAACAAAAAATAGAAATCATAAGCTCCCAAATGAAGCCTTACAATCCAGCTCTAGCTGAAGCCCAAGTGTTATGAAAAAATAATGTAGAAACGAAGAAATTCATACAATAACAATCAAACACAAACGATTTATGTGGTCTGACGTTGAATTAACTCGCCTACACACACAGGGAGAGATATTTCACTAGCATCGGATGGGAAAAAGAAAATTAGTTTGGGATTTCAACTTCTCACCATAACTCCCTCGTAGACCCTAAGTCTTTTATATAGGAGAATCATGACATACAAGTAAATAAAGTCAAAAGACCAAATTACCCCTAATTACAATAACAGCCATAAATACAATAATCTTCACCTCATCTCTTACTACTAGATAAGTGAGAGATGACCAAATGAGTTTCAAACTCCACTTCAGCTATACCAAGATGTTTGACTACGTACCCCTCTCCCGAAGGGATCAATCCCCCCTTGTAGTTTTTAAGAATGAATGCCCGGACAATTAATCCTAAGCTCAGATGTTCACCAAACTTCTACAGTAGGTGAACTTTCGGACTGGTAGTACCTTCGTGAGCATATCCGTTTGATTCACTTTTGTATCTATCTTCTACAACAGAACTTTTTTTCGTCAATTAATTCTCTAACAAAACTGGTATCTTGCATCAATGTGCTTGGAACGAGCATAATGAACTAGATTTGTGGCCACAAATAATGCACTCTTATTGTCACAAAACACCGTCATAGACTCCTTATCAACTATGCATCCATATCGCTTTATTCTCCACCACTGTAATTATCATGTACTCAGCCTCCATAGTAGACAAAGCAACAATAGACAGAAGAACCGACCTCCAAGTGACTGGATCTCCTGCCAATGTGAATAAATAACCTGTCATAGATCCTGTCTATCTATATCACCTGCATGGTCTGAGTCAGTGTAGCCCACGTAAATCTGCAATAGATGACAGTCTCTGAAACACCAGGTCAGCATCAATTGACCATTCAGATACTTCAAAATACTTTTCACAACCTGTCAATATTTTCTTCTTGAAACATGTATGAACTTAATTACAAAACCAACTGTTTGTGCAATTTCTAGTATAGTAAAAACTATTACATATATAAGACTGTACATTACACTTGCAAAAGGAACCAATCACATATCTTTCTTTTCCTGATCATCTTTAAAACATTGATCTGAACTCAACTAAAAAGTGAGATAAAATGGTTAGACTCACTATCTTGCTCGAGTCATCAACTCCAAATTTCTTCAGCACCTTCCGAACATAAGTTTCTTGTGAAAGCTAAAGCTTTCCAGTTGTCTTGTCCCTAAGGATTTCCAAGCTAAGAATTCTGCGAGCTTCACCAAACTTCTTCATCTTGAAATATTAGTACAGTTGATTCTTCATCCTATCAACCTCAATTTGGCTAACAAATGCACTCAACATATCATCAACATATAAAAGTAAGTAAATGAATTCATCGTTGATCAACTTCTTGAAATATGCACAATGATCAAATTTCCTCCTCGTGTACTCTGGTCATCTCACGAACTGATCAAAGTTTTTATACCAACGTCGTGTTGATTGCTCTCCAACCCATACAAAAACTTGTTCAGTTTGCAAATACAATGTGATCCCTCAACCAAGCTAGTTTTGAGATATTTTGGCCCCTGATCCTGCTCCTAGCAATAGATTCACGAGTAGCAATCTCATCCTCAACATCTTGTAATGCACATCAGTTCCATAAGATCCTTATTTCTTGCATACACCCATTTGCACTCGATGATTTTCCTTCCCGGAGTAAGCTTCACAAACTTCCAAGTATCATTCTTCTGAAAGTCCATCTCTTCATCTATTGCCACTCTCCAAATATCACAATTTGGGCTCTCCACCGTCTCTTTGTAGTGGCAAGGAATTTCTTTCCCTGTAGTTGAAAGTGCAAATGTAGTGTGATCCCTCAACCAAGATAATTTTGGGACATCTGACCCCTGATCCCACTCCAAGCAATAGATTCCCAAGCAGCAATCTCATCCTCAACATTTCCTTCCACTTCTTCCTAAACACTATCAACAGAAACCTCTTGAACTGCAACTAAATCAAGTATCTAAGTCAAAGTGGATGAACTCTGTGGAACAAAATAAGTTGTATCAAACTTCAACTTCTATTGTATATCTATGGGACTAATAGAACTCTCCATTTATTTGAGTCCCGATTTTTCAATAAGTTTGTCTCGTCAAATGTAACATCCCTACTAATAACAATCTTCCTTTCTGATTGATCATACAACTTGAAGCCATTGACTCCATGCTTGAAGCCAATGAAGATCGCATTATTTGATCATGGTTCCAATTTATCATTCTGTGCACATTAGAAAACTGAACACTCAAGCACTCACATATGATCATAATCTCTAGCAAAATGCCCCGACCTCATCTCCTTTAGAATCTTCTTCCCAATAGTTGCAGAAGACATACGATTCACCAAGTGACTGACATAGTCTATGGTTTCAGACCAATAGACTCTATCCAATCCATTATTGGATAATATACATCGAACTTTCTCAACCGAAGTCTAATTCATCATCTTTACAACCCATTTTGTTGTGGTGTCTCTCAAACAGTGAAGTATCCCAGTTCTTTGACACTCTTGCAAAAAACGTATATGAAGTGTATTACCAGTCTGATTCTTAATTCACTTCTTCCAACTTATGAAAATCTTCAGCGCATCACTTTTGTATTTCATATTGTACACTCAAACATACCTAAAATAATCATAAACAAAAGAGACAAAATATCTCTGTCAGCTAAATGATGTTGTATTTGTCGGGCCCCAAATTCATGTAGGAACATACAATAAGATATCATTTGTATTTTGTATGACAATAACAAAAGATACTCGTGTCTTCTTGTTAAATTCACAACAACAACAACAAACTTATCCCACTAAGCGGGGTCGGCTACAAAAATCTTTTTTCTCCATTGCGTCCTATTGAGTGTCATATTTTCATTTAATTCAAATAACATGAATTCTTCTTGCCAGATACACAATGTTCACAAAATCAAGCTTGTAGGTGCTCACTTCTTTGATCAATCCTTCACCAAAACCTGAAGTCTCTCTAGCATGAGCTAGCCGCATACGCCACAGCATAGTGACGTCAGAAGAATCATCAATAACAATAATTATTCTAATCACTACTACCCTGAAGAAAGTAAAGATTATGATGATCTCCCTTCATAAAAATCATTGCTTCACGACATATCCTCAGAACTCCTGTCTCAATAACTATCTTGTAGTCCTTGGACTCTAAAGCCCTATCTGACAACAATTTTTTCATGATATCTGAAACATGTTTAACATCGATCATATCCCAAATAGTATCAACATGCATCCTGATAAAAATACTCCCTACACCAATAGCACAATAAGCTTAAACATTTTCCATAGTTGTTGCACCACTATCCATCTCTTTAAACGTACAAAACCACACTTGATGAGAATAAATGTGTTAGATAACACCTTGTGTCCTGAATTAAGCACGAAGTATCTGTAAATAAACCGTGAGAAACTGCAGATAATGCACATCTGAATTCGTATTTTCATATCTTTCCATAATGGTATTGGTTTTCGCCTCAGATGCAAGTTCCATCTCCTTCTCCTTTAGCTTCAGATAATCTTTTTTCCCATGACCAGTCTCTAAACAGAAATCACACTGATTTTTCCCAAGATTATACCTACGAGATTTGCCCCGCTTTTGAAAAGTGTCGACCTTACCACTTTTTTTTGTCAAATTTTTCTTCTTAGATAGTCCAAACAATGATAAGGTTCCAAGAGATATGCTTTGGAGAGTTTTTAAGAAGAAAGGTATTGATATTACTTATATTCAATTCATTAAAGATATGTATACTAGAATTGTTACTTGTGTTCGAACTGAAAGAGGATTAACCAAATATTTTCCTATTTCTGTTGGATTACATTAGGGATCGGCTTTAAGCCAATATCATTTTGTTTTAGTTATGGATGGTCTTACTGGAAATTTACAGAAGGATCTACCATGGTGTATGTTTTTTGTTGATGATATCCTTCTTGTGAATAAAACGAGAAAAAAACCCCAGGAAAATCTTGAATTATGGAGGTTTAGATTAGAGTCTAAAGACCTTCATTTGAGTAGAACTAAAACTGAATACATGGAATGTAATTTTAGTAGATTTTATTGACATAAGTGTAACTTTGGGTGATCAAATTATTAAAAGATGTGAAAGATTTAGGTATCTCAGGTCTGTTGTTCAAAGTGATGGTGATATAGATTGGGATGTTAATATTAGAATTCAAGTTGGTTGGTTGAAGTGGAGGAATACTTCAGGTCTTTTGTGTGATAGAAAAGTACCGCTTAGAATGAAAGGGAAATTTTATAAGAAGGTCGTGAGACCTGCAATGCACTATGACGCTGACTGTTGGCCTTTAAAAGAGAAGTGTAATACTAAGTTAAGTGTTGTCGAGATGAGAATGATTAGATCGATGAGTGGTTTTACACTTAGAGACAAAATGCGAAATGATAATATCCGTGATATGGTTGTTGTAGCTTCGGTGACGGACAAAATTGGAAAAAGTCGTCTTAGATGGTTTAGTCACATTAAATGTCGATCATCTGATGATCCACTTAGAAAAGTAAATGTTTTAGATTCGACTTATGTTAAGAAAGGCAGGGGTAGACCTAGGAAGACTTGGGCTTATTGTATAAAAATGATCTTAATTTATTAGAACTAAATGAAAATAGGATGCAATGGAGAAAAAAGATTCATGTAGTCGACCCCACATAGTGGGATTAAGGCTTTGTTGTTGTTGTTAGATCTGGCACGTTGGAGTGTAAATGTCTTAGCTGACTTCATCTTTGTAGACTCTTTATCATTTCAACAGAACTCGTGATTCAACAACAATATTGCCACTTTGCAATAATTCAAGACTTCATTCCCATGAAAGAATGTCATAGTGAAATTTTCATACTCTTGGAGCAAATTCAACAGAAAGAGCCCATTATTTTCATCTGCAATCTCATCATCCAAATTTAACAGATCTGCTAACAGTTTTGTGAAGTCATTCAAGTGTTTATAAATAGTAACCCTCGTTTCATTTGAAATTTGTAGACTCGACACTTCATATGGAGACGGTTCTCCACACTCTTTGTGAGATATTTTTTCAACAACATCCTTCATAATTTCCATGAAAAAGTCTTCATCATTGCCTCATATTTGATCTCTTAGGTCAAGGAATTTCGAAACAAATCACAAACACTCATGTTCATCTTCAACCAATTTCTCTTTGACATCTCTTCAGAACATTTTTTGTTATCCAAGACTTCCTCTAGATTCAAAGAGCACAACTCATTAATCACCTCGCATTGCCACATGCTAAAATTTCATTTGTCATCGAATTTTGTCACATCGATTTTAACAGGAAACATAAACATCAAGTAAATCGACTTTTGCACCGTCAAAGAGAACGTTAAAGAACTTGACCTCATGCACTTATTCATTGCTATCACTGTTAGAATCTCTTTCTTAAAAAAAATATTCCTCTAACATAATACTTGAAAAATGAAAATACGACACTTAATAGGACGAAATGGAGAAAAAGGATTCATATAGCCGATCCCACTTAGTGGCATAAAGGTTTTGTTGTTGTTGTAGAATACTTGAAAAAAAAACAAAGATACAAAAATATTCACCAAAAAAAAAGAAAGTTTTCATTTTTTCTTCCTTTTTTTTCCCTGAAAATTCTTTTTTAAATTTTTTTTTCTCTTCTGAAATTCTTTTTTTTCATTGAAAAAAGTTTCTTGATTTTTGCTTTTCCCAAAATTCCTCTGTTTCGCTTTTAAAACTTTCCTTTTTTTTTCTTTTGACAACTTTACAAACGAGCAACAACCCCTACAGAACCGAAATTCCTTCTAAAAAAATTCTTTTTTTCCTTGCTTTTCCACGAGAAGTTGTCGCTAGATTGCGCCTAAGCTTGTTGGAGCTTGCCAGAACCGTTGTCCGCTAATAGTCTGTCGTCGAAGCTACTACCGGAGTAAAAACTCACCAGACATCCTCCTTGAGCAACACCTTTGTATGCTCGTTGAATCTTCGAGTATAAGCCGTCGGTCTACTCCGAACCACCGCATCTGTCGACACGTCGAACCACCTGTTACAAAAAAATACCTACTGTCGAGGTCGAACCACGCTCTGATCATGAACTCAAAGCTTTGATATCAATTGTTATGCGAAAACAATGAACAAATGAAAAAATTCACAAAACAACAATCAAACACAAACTATTTACATGGTTCGACGTTAATTTGATCTGCCTACATCCACGGGGAGAGAAATTTCACTAGCGTCAGATGAGAGAAAGAAAAATGATTTGGGGTTACAACTTCTCAACATAACTTCATCATGAACATTGAGTCTCTTTTATACAGGAGAATTAAGGCATACACGTAAATAAATATAAAAGACAAAATTACCTTTAATTACAATAAAGCCCATAAATATACAACACCAAGTCGAGAAAGATTTACACAACTTAGTTTCACACCTAACTCTAGTGTTATAATTAAGTGTGTACACAAAATAAATACTATCATGAATCTCAAAGAAATCCAATGGACAATAGGTGCAAAGAAGCACAATACAATATTGTCCACGAGCGGAAGATCAAAGGTCCATCAGCAAAAAACCAAGGTTTAGCATTAAAAGACTAAGCATCAACTGGCGAAACACCAAAAGACTTGTCTGACAAAGTACAACCCCCTTTAGCTGGGGGTGAAGGCCGACCAAACGAAAATGGATCGAGCGATAGCATCCGAATCAAAGCCCATTTTAGCCAAATAAAGGCACTGATCTACCTTTGATCATGACCTTATTCAAGGGAATGACGGAACATCACCAACTATCTCAATGGTACATCCCGAAGGATCCCTTATGTCGGGTAGTAAATTTTTAATAGGATTACGGTAATTTATTCTCTGCCCGTTAGGCTAGTTTTATCTCATCAACAAAAGTTCCTCATCCAATGATTCATGGTCGGCTACCATTCGGAGCAACCGGTCAGCAGAATCTGACCAATCGAGCCAACTTATGCCGGCTAAAAGTCCAATTGAAGGCCGATCGATGATCCCAATTTCTAACAGTAGGGCGAGCAAGTCCTACTGACCCAAGGCCTATTATCTTCTAGCCGATCGAACCATAGGGCGAGTAAGTCCTACTAACCCAAGGCCTATTATCTTCGAGCCGATCGAACCATAAGAAAACCAATCTGCAAGTTTGCACATGTAGAATACCCCAAGTGTCCTTGTAACTTCCCATCAAAGTAGGGGCAGGTATGTAATTTCCCATATTGTACCCCCATCCTCTAAAAATAGGGGACTATTTCATGAAAAATCCACTCTCTTGTGTCTCTCTCACTCATTTCATACTCTTTATTCCTTACGTGCGATTCACATGACAATCTCAGATTCAACAAATTGGAAGTCACATTCCACCTTGAAATTTAGGTCTCCCAATAAGCCAAAATGAGCAATCAAAGTAAAAGCATGCCCTAGTAAGGCCATGCGTCAAAAAAAACATTCCTTATTCAATCATGTGTATTAATTGAAAATGATGGCAGCATTAGAAAAAACTCTTGAGTAAACCCTAAAAGATATGGGCGGCCATTGTTTACCCTTTTGACTTGGCCAAAAAGATTGGGATCAGAGAGGAGGTCTCGCATCTTGGCAGTGCGGGGGTGGTGCATCCACATAGTTCCGTCCATAATCTGGACGTTATTAATCTGGCAGACATCCAGAATCCGATCGAGCTCCGCGGTATTAAGGGCCGGCGGCTTCTCGACAAGCACGTGCTTGCCCTTGCCGGCGGCGGCGATAACCCAGTGGGCGTGAAGGCTCGTTGGAAGCGGAACGTAGACGGCCTCGACGTCTGGATCGTCGAGCAGAGCCTCGTAGCTGCCGTGAACGCGAGTCGTCACCGGGAGGCCGTTGTCGGCGATGAACTTTCGGGCTTTGTCGGGGGATCGGCTGCCGACAGCGACGACGGTGGCGTTTGGGGCAATGCCGATGGCGCGGCAAAGCTTGCGGGCAATTTCCGCGCATCCCATGATCCCAAACCCTATCGGACCCCCCATCGCCCGTCTCTCTTCGATTCTTCCCTTGCGGAAAAGATGAAATTCAAAGAGTATGCAATAGAGTGATGTTATCGGCACTGTACTTTGTCTACTGCTACAAATAAAAGCCGGATTAAATTTGTGTTCTTCGGGAAAAAAATAAACATTTTTTAATGATAGGATAAAATTTCCCTAAAAAAATGATAAGGATAAATTATAAGATAATTGTTTTAAATAAGTGAATTTAAAAAATTAGAATAATTTCTAACAACATCTTTAAATTATTATTGATACACCACAAACAAATTTTCATCATCCAGCATGAATCTCGAGGTAATATTTTGAATAAGAAATATTCAAATATTGATAAAATGAACGACCTCTGATTTGAGCAAACTTATGAAACGGACCTAATGATATAAAAAGTAGTCTGATTTGAGTCAGATCAAGCCTGGATCAAATCATTAAATCATTCTAGGAGGATTTCCAGAGACATTTAACTGATCAAACGGATGTCAATTCTAACGAGTTCATGGTCGAATCGAGCGTCTCGACAAGAAGAATCCAACGAGCCCAATATTGCTCAATTCTGACATCGTTAAGGCACTCAAATATCAATCAAACGTCATGCGATTGAGGGAAGCTCTATGGGTCGTCCGATCAAAATGGTTTATATTCATGTATTAATTGCACTCAGAATACTATACATGTATATGTGGAGTCCTACAGCCCTTTTTCTTTTCTGGGATATGTTGCCGACCCAGCGGCACCGGCCTGTTTATTATTTTAACTTGGCTTGTTTTATCTTTTGCATCATATTGCATGTCTGCACTTGCATGTGTTTTATTTGTTTCTTTCTGTGTTTTATCTGGGATTTCACGATATAACATAGGCTCTTTAGGATTTAAAGTCCTAAATTTCTATAAAATCCTAAATAAAATCTTCAAGATAATTAAAATTTAGGATTAAAATATTTAGGATCTAAAATTTGCAATTTTTTGTTTTCTGCATATATTAATTGGGCTTCCATAATACTTATGACTGCTCTAGATAACTGCATTCATATTTGCATGTCCTGAGGAGGAGTCCCCGTACTTTTCCAACCTGACTAGCCCAACATGCCTTCATATAGGTGGTTGTCTAGTGCGCCTAGGGTGTTAGAAGGCTCTCTGACCCAGACGGGGGGTAAGTTCTACTGTTTGGAGCGTTTCCGGCTTTGTAGCTGAACCTACACTTTCTCTTTCTTTCCTGAGGCATCCTATTTCGGCAGGTATAAGTCCCACCTATTGGAGCTCCAGCTTGTATTCATATGATATAGTTTCCTTCCTTTGACCTTAGGGCTACCGAGGTTCCCGTGGATGATGCAATTCACGGATTGCTGACCTGGGATCTCAGGTTGTGTTGGGTCGACTACCTTCACGACCAGGTAGACTTAGGGTCCCAATAGCTGTGTATGACGGGTCCGTGGTACCCTGACCTAGTTACCTCTACCTTTTAGGATCACTCTACCTTCCTTTTTTGTTGAGCCCCTTTGAGCCCTGTCGCTCCTTGACCTCGTTGATATCACCTTGACGACCTGATGCCGATGAGCTGCCGCCCATTTGGGATACGACGATTTGTCCTCTGCCCTTTGGTCCGGATTGCCGCCCATTTGAGATACGACAATTTGTCCTCTGCCCTTTGGCCCAGATGCGTTTTGACATATTGGGATATCCCCGTCAAGATGATTTAAGTTATTTCATGGGCCCCATGTGCTGATGAGTCTTTAGGGGTGCGAGAGACTCATTCTCTGCTCGATTGCTTAGCGTGAGCTTTGAAACATTGAGATTGTTCCCACACGGAATAACCTTCATTTGATTGCCTATACCCCATGTTTATGATAATATGAAGTGAAACTCCTTTTATCGAGAGTATTCTTGGGTATCCCCCAAGATGTAATAGGAACAGGTTCCTCTGGGAGTGCTCTTGACCTCAGAACAGGTACAGACACCTGACTCTCTGGTTATAGGTAGTCTACGTAGATACTTCTTTCGCGGATATTGGTTTAAGGTGCCTCCACCCGATCATGTTTGGGTGGATATTGTTAACCTATCATTACGAGGTTTATCGCACGTAGACTCTCCACGTTTTACTTTTTCTCTTGTTTGTCTCTTTGTCGTCATTCTTATTTTGATTCCTCTCCTCTTTAAATCATTTATATAGTTCGAGAGGGAGATTTATTCGAATGAGGGAAGTATACGACGATCGACAAGCTGGCGACTCCTTTTAAAAATAAAAAAAAGAGAAAAATGAACGGAAACAGAATGGCGACTCCGCTGGGGATGAGTCTCTCTCTCCATACTTGGATGAACGGAAACAATCTTCTCCCTGAAATACGCGATGTGGCCCACCTCAGAGCTGTTTCCCACAGCCAAAGAGTTGCTCGCTACTTCAATCGGAGAGTCAAGCCTCAACCTATCTCCATTAGTGTCCTAATCTTGCGTAGCATTGATGCCGTTTGTCATGGTCCCCAACTCAATAAGCTGTCACATCTCTGGAAAGACCTATATATTGTAGCTACCATGATCAAGTCTGGAACCTTCAAACTCAGGATTCATATGGGAAAATCTACCCTAGACTTGAAATGCAGAAAATCTTCACAAGTATTATCAGTAATACCCTAGTCATGTAATCCACATAAGCTATTACATCGCAACTCATGCATAATCAATGTATCCTAAATATTATTCACTAACTTTTCTATACATAAACAATATCTTTATAAAATGTAATGACTTATCCACGAGTCAATTCATGCTCTCAACCCGAGAAATACACAACTTCAGTTGTATCTTAGTCAGAACACGATCAATCCCAAGGGGATTTGATCTAACCTCTTCCATATGGGTTAACATTGTCAAGTTTTTACTCTGATAAACAACCATAGATAAGTTAACGGTCATTGGTGGGCTACACATGGCCCCTTCCACACAGGTTCGTAAGTGATCAATGCCCCGACAAACAACCTCGGATGGGTTAATAAGTCATCGGTGGACTTCCGTTGGCTCCTATACAGATTAACATAATCGAATAACATTCTAATGCATAGCCTCAACAAAGATAAATGCCACAGACAATTTATCTCCACAATAATCTTCTTACATGACATTGGATATCAATGTGTCGCACCATCACAACGCTCCACCCAACGTGTCTCCATGACGCACCGCCGTAACGCGTCATCACTCCGCAAAGCATAGCCGCGACGCACCACCGCAACGCGTAACGTCGTTGCAACACCCCGCCGCAATGTGTCACCACAAAGCTTCACAGAGACACTTCCCCATGACGCTTCGCCCAACTTGTCGCCATAACGCGTCATCACGCCGCGACGCACCACGGCAACGCGTAACATTGTTGCACCCCATCGCGACACTCTGTCGCAATGCGTCCCCGCAAAGCCTCACAGGGACACTTCCTCAAGACGCTCCGCCTTGCCGCTACACCCCACATAGCCGCAACGCTTCACCCCGACCCTTGCTCCACCGCAATGCGTCTTCATAATGCTCCGCCGCAACACGTTGCATTGTCGTAATGCCCCTCTGCGACGCTCTGCCGCACCGCGATGCTCCCCCGCAACGCATTGCATCGTCACGACGCTCCGCCAGCGTAGCGCCACAACGTCCCGCCGCTGCAACGCACCGCCGCGTCGAGCCGCCGCATTGCACCGCTGCGATGCATTGCCACGATGCACCACAACAACTCTACCCCTCTCCTTTAGCCCTATTTATAGGCTAAAAAGGGATGGGGCCATTAAATGCTCATTAATAAAATAAATAATAATAATAATAATAATAATAATAATAATAATAATTTCAGTTTAAGCACCTCTTAATAAAAAAAAAATTCGACTTCACTTTTGAGCGGTTTGGAATTCCCAATTAATATGTACCAGGAAATTTCAGTTATGCGTAAGGCATTATTAAAGCAAAATGAAAGATATTAAAGCAAAACCAAAGATAATCAAAAGCTGTGGGGGCATTGAGTCAAAAAAGAAGAAGGGGTGCTTCAGATCTTATTAGTTTCGGACATTAAAAATGGCCTCGTCCAAAAATAAGGAGGGCAACTGATATGATACCAACAAATTTTCATCATCTAGCATGAATCTCGAGGCAATATTTTGAATAAGAAATATTCAAATCTTGATAAAAGGTCATTCAAAACTCCGATTTCAACAAACTTATAGTCAAACTGACCGACTTGATGAAACAGACTCAATGATATAAAAACTAGTCTGATCCGAGTCAGATCAAGCACATATCAAATTATTAAACCACTATTGGAGGATTTCCATAGTCATTTGAAAGATCAAACAAATGTCAAATCTAACGAGTTCATGGTCGAATCGAGCGTCTCGATAAGAGGAATCCAACGAGCCCAAGATTGCTCAATTTCGACATCGTTAAGGCACTCAAATGTGAATCAAACGTCATCCGATCGAGAAAAGCTCACCAGACCGTCCGATAAAAATGGTTCATATTCATGCATTAATTGCACCCAGAACACTATAAATAGAGCCCCACCCCCTCAGATGAGGGAGAGGGGAGACTTGGGAGAGAACTTGAAGCTTTGAGAAGGAGTTTAAGTCCAACATCATCTTTGTCATCGTCGATTGCCGTCGACCACCACCGACCGTCAACGACCACCGCCGCACGCCGTCGACCACCAGTGACTGTCGTCAACCACCACCGACCATCTTCAACTGTCATCGACCATCGCTAATCAAACGTCGTCAGTCGACGTTGTACCTTGAAAAATCTAGTAACTCTTTCCAGTCTGTGGGACAAGGGGTCTCTGTAATCATCAACTTATAGTGATTTTTATAGCTTGGTCAGACCTCGTGGTTTTTTCCCTTTATGAGTTTTTCACGTAAAAACTTATAGTGTCATCACAGATTATTTAACTTTTCATCTGAGCGTGTGTTGAATTCTCGTGCAACGCTAAGACGATAATCCTTTACTCTACCGCCACGAATTTTCTAGCAGACATCAATTATCTATACTTCTATATGTAATATAACAAATTTTGATATTTATTTATATAACATCTAAATTTTTAAAAGTTAAATACATTTAAAGCTCCTGAGTGACATGTAAGTAAATGTGAAAGTTTTAAGTGTGAGATGTGTAGATACATAAGAATTATGTGCAAGGTATGTGAATTTCCATATCTTTCAATTTTTCAAACTCCTTTTAATTGCACCTAACTAATTTTATGAAAACTTAAGATTATGACATGCAAAAAATTCATGATAATAAAAGTGGAGGGTTATGCACTATAGATTGCATGAAGATCGGTACATGTAGAAGGAACAAAATTTTACCAATCAAAAGGATGTGAATTGCTCGCGTAGAAAATATGAAGTAAAATAATAGGGTTTTGTTTAGGAATGTTAGTTTCAAATCATATACACCAAAGACTGCTTTAAGACAAACAAAATATTTAATAAGTATTTCCTGAGCTTGATTACACTTGACTTGATCTATTTGAACTATGTGTGTGCTTGAAATAGTTAAATAACATTTATACTATCTAATCATATGTTTGTTATTATCAACATCCAATAATGAGTTACAATACATGTGGCGTGCCAAAAAATAGCGAAAAGAGAATAGAATTTTATGTTGAAAAACCCTAAAAGTTAAAATTAAAGGGCTTAGCTCAATCAAAGTAATTCACTATATATTTGTAAATATAGGGGGATGTTCTTTTCTTATGACAAGGAGAACGGGTTTACAATCTTACAAAGAAAATTACACTTGTCTTTATATATCTCATAAAATATAATTGTTAGGAAATTCAACAATAGTCATAATATGACTACAATTGTTGCAAACAATGGTCGATCATGGTCGGTAGTCACCAGCAGTCGGTGTGGTGACATGTGGTGATGGCAAGAGGTGGTCAAACGTGGCCGGTGGCTACGAAGGTCGATGATCAACAGTGGCTTGTGACTACCTAGATCGATGGTTACTCGTCGGGCCTTAATTCCAGAGTAGGCTCTAGAATTTCAATTCTTCTCTTCTTCTGCCCCTCCAAGTGAGGAGAGGGGGGGCCTATTTGTAGCTTTTAGGGGAAGGATATTTTTGTCATTTGATGCATAACTTCCCTAATCATCTGATCGGACATTCAATGATGATCCTTCTTTATCATAGGTGATATTTTTAAATATTTGGGTATCTTAATAGTCTTGTAATTGAGTGATCTTAAGCTCGTAGATTCCTTTCATCGAGACGCTCGATTTAACTATAAAAAATGCATTATTACTCCCCTACTTTTGAACATTGATGTTTGTGTCGTTGAAAAATATAACTCGTTGAAAAAGTCTCCATAATAGTTTTAGATATTCCAAAAAATTTGTACATTAGAACAAATGTCTTTAATATTTTAAATTATCTCAATTTCCTCATAATTGTTTCATGGAGTTAAATATCAAAACTGAGTGCAGAATGTAAACAAATGGTGACATGTACGCTTTTGGAAAAATGTCGTCGATGTCACTGTTGGCGGTGGTTGCAAACATATAGGCACGTAGCCATGTATGTTTGGGTGCACGTGTATGAATATGCAAGCAAATAAGCTCAGTACTATTGTTGAGAAAGTAGGTGGATCCGAACATGAGTATGAGCGCGAGCTAGGGCATAGGGAAGTGCATGGTGGTGTGCAAGTGTGATGGTGTGTGCGAGCACATGCACAAGCGTGTGTGGGTGTATCCGCTCGTAAATGTTTGTGTGCACGTGTTGGCATGATGTGTAGAACTATTCATGAATCGATCCCATTAGGAATGTTTTGCGTTCAAATTTTGATTTTTTCATCTTTTTATGATTTTTTAACTATAAATACCCCTCTTGAGGAGGCGAGAAGTCACACAACTCTTCTAAATACTATGGTTGATTGGTCTATATGCAGCAGTTATTAAATTTTTTTAAGTTGTTGTTGCCTATCTCTGTTTACGCGATTGTTGCCTACCCCCATTTAGGCGTTTGTTGCCTATAAAATTCAAGTTGTTGTCACCCTAAGACAGTTATTGTCTCTCCTAGCCTAGGTTGTTGTTGACTACTTTCATTTTAGTGATTGTTGACTATAAATTTCCTATTGTTGCCCTTAGGCGATTGTTCCTCTAAATGGAGGATTTGTATATTTGCTTTCTCTTTGAGATTCTAATGTCTAAAGAATCCTGAACCCCCAAAAATCATATTGACGAGACAAGATCAATAATTATTGTGATAATGCATCTTTACAGGCTCTGACCAGATATAAGGTTATTTATAAATAATACAATTACAATACTACAAAATCATCTTATCTAAACTATCCCCTTTTGGTCCAAGATAATAACATACTGTAACTTGTCATTAAATATCTTGATGTCCCATATACAATAACTAGCCTAATCAACACCACATTTTCTATTAATTTTAATCAATTTGAAACCTAACTCCATAATTTATTAATCAATCTTGGGCATTAGACCCAACTGAAATGTCACATTATATGATAGATGTCACTTCATGTGACGCCAATTAATGAGTTAAACTCAAACCTACAATATATATTGCCTTAATGTATAGAGTTCTCCTACTCGTAACTATATTTGATATCCATACGATTTCTAAACATCCTGCCAAAAAAATAAGATATTTTTTTCATAAAAGAATTTCACATATGTTTTGCAAATAATAATAATCAAAGAAAAAATTAGTTGAGCAAACATATAAACTCATTTGATTTTGATTTTGTTTGTCAATTTTGTCTTTGTATAATTGTTTGGTTATTTGCATATTTTGTGCTCATTCTATCTTCAATATATTAACACTAATCATTTTTTTTATATTTTAATTGTAGAAACTTTTTTCTTAGAGAAATTTAAATGTTGAATGTCACACATTTTTTTTTATCAATGTCTCTTGGGTATCGTACATAAGGAGCAGTCATATCAACAAGAATCACTCCAAATACTAAACTTATGACAATGTAGACAACCAACCATATTAACACACCTTGGCTTTGTGGCTGCTTGAAGATCTATGTCTAAATTACATAAAATTACAATTTCAATAGATTATTGTAAAAAAGGCTTCAACAGATAAGCTCTTTATATAAATTACAGACAACTTATCCTGCACCTCCTCCTCCCTCATAAGAAGGTAAGCCTTTTGAATATCCACTTATTATTTCTTTTAGATATATATATATATATATATATATATATATATATATATATATATATATATATATATATATAT